>JAVQJL010104245.1:0-50073 GCA_036024295.1 Nannoperca obscura
CCCCCCCCCCCCCCCCCCCCCCCCCCCCCCCCCCCCCCCCCCCCCCCCCCCCCCCCCCCCCCCCCCCACACGAGGGGATTATGAGGGAAGATGTCCCAGGGCATAGAATCTGGTGTACACACCATATGCACCACTTTGTGTACTGCATGTGTGCATTTACCACACACACACACACACACAGTGCATCCCATCCACCAACCCAGCAGGAGGAATGCGGGTCCAGTAAATATCTAGAAGGGGAGAGTTGACAGATGGCAGTCCTGAACACAATAATTACCACATACTTCCCACCACTGTGCATGTCTGCTACATCCTCAGCTTCTCAGGCCAACTCCCTCTAACCCAGACCAACGGCGCAACGAGCAAAGAGCCAACACAGCAACTTCATGCAGCTTAGGTCTCTCAAAGAAAGCCTGGTTTTGGTTTAGCAGCTAAATCTAACCCTCAGCATTCATAGACTGGCTATCTGTTAACCAGAAGCATTAGCCCGCAGACATATAAGCTAATTCGAATAGTGATACCGCAGTCTAGATAAGCTTTGACCGCAGAAGCCTATAACCACAGCGGCACCGGAGGAGCCATTGTCTGCCTCTCTCACCAAACCTACCGTGACAGACTCCACTAAGACCACGTTTGGACCCCGAGGCTGCTTCTCACACCATAAACGCTCAACTTCTATTCACTAGCTGTCTGCAGCTCCCATCCAACCCACAGGTATGACTAAGCACGCTGGGATAGCCAAGACAGCGTAATCATCAGATTGGGGGTTGGAATCCGCAACCATGAAGATGAGTGGCGCCCACCATCGCAATGTCATGAAACTAAGCTGCACCTCACTGCGCTGAGGCTCCCTGGACCTTAAAAATGTATCGCTTTGCTATGTGGTCTCCCTTGATAGAGAGTTCAGAGCCAAACAAGAGGTTCATACTAGAGGAAGACATCAAAATTGCAACAAGTACTTAGGGGTCCAGTTTATTTCAACTTATTGCACAAGAGCTGCAGAGCTTCAACTGTTTACCTCAGAGTTCTCAACCTTCAGGTCGAGATGCTATTTGTGGTTGCTTAGTATGCAAATAGCTGACAGGAGATTTACCTGATGTAACTGATATATGAATGTCTGATAATATTTAAATTTAGGCATTTAGCAGATTAAAAATAAGAAGCAAAATGTCTGTGTGGTGGAGCTTCCTCCATGCTCTTTAAAACAAAATTATAAAAATTATAAAAAATTATAAACTTTGGGGACCTAAAAGACAAATAACTCAACCTCTTATCTTAAAATCCAACTGACTACACAGAGAACATGTGACTCAATAAAAGGTGCTCAGAGGCAATGGATAAATAAAAGCGATTATGAGCTGGATAAGAGTTTTCTGTGTATGCACAACCGACTGAAGGCCGCCTTCCAGTAATTTACTGTGATCTTTCAGCACAAGGTAATGATGAAGGATGAACTAGCCTTCCAGAGTTCACTGAGTTGGTCTACAAGCACTCCACTGACCCCCCTCTGGGCACTCAGCTCTGATGCTTGGCCATGCAAGTAATGTTCACACATACAGACACAAACACAAACACTCAGGCATGGCCTCAAAACTGGTAGCAGGTTATCTAACATTCCTGGCCTGGAAGACATTGGCTAAATTTGGAGACTGGTCCTCATAAGAAAAACTGCAGCAATGGTTGTTTGTTCAAATGCCTTAAATGACCTCTGTTTACGACTTTCAGAGATGGACCTTGAGAGGATGTGCGAATTATGACTGTTGTTTATTAGAAGCGAAGGTGGAAGCAGCGTTATGTTGTTAAAGTAACGCAAAACCTCTTAGGGAAGAGGTCTGAACACACCAGCAACTGCTGTTTGCGTCCCCTTTTACTACCAGCTGTCAACGTTGTTTTCCTTTTATCATGACCATGATCTTCCCCTGAATTTAATCACATAGTTATTTTTTTAACCCAAACCACAATATTTTTCTAACCTTAACCAAGATGTTTTTAGCCATGCTAGTAGCAGGGCTCTAGAAATGGAAATGTCAGTGAATTGGTCGGCTGGTCCACCACTTTGGCCCAGAATAAAATATTTCAACAAATACAGGATGGATTTGCATACATTCACTTGTGATCCCCAGAGGATGAAGCCCTCTGACTTTGGCAATCCAAAGATTGATTTTTCTTCTAACATTTGTGGTTTTGAGTGAAATGTTTACAATACAGTAATGTTGTCATTGTGAGCATGCTGTCATGCTGATGTTAGCATTTCACTCAAAAGCACCTTGAGGCTAATCCCCCCAGAGCTGCTAGCATGGCTGTATATTCTTAACCTTGTTTTAACCCAGACTACATTCTTTTCCCAACCTTAACCACATATATTTACCAAATCAAACCATCGCTATTAGGTGTCAAACCAGAAATTGTGATATGAACCATTTCTGTAACAGTCATTTATATTTGGATAGCAGCAGACAAAGATGCCGTCCTACTGACAGGGGCACAGGATAAGAAAACACCCATGTGAGTTGTTTTGGACTTGCTTTGTATAACACATTAATAAAGTCAGCAAACACCTCTGATGAAGACTAATATAGCACTGGCTAACAATGATTAGAAGCCCCCTCAGAGCTTTTATATGAAATTCATGGTTTTTATCCAACTGCTCCTGTGTGTTTTAAGTCCAACATCACTAGATTTTGATTTTTCTCGTTTCTTCTGGTTATATGTTCACCCTGTCTGTTTCTTTCCCCCTTTTTCTTTTTCTTGGTCAGTGGGCAATGGAAAGGGGAGAGAAAGTGGGCAAGAGCGAGCCTTCCAACCCCATAAGACTGGACTCCATCAGTGATGGAACCACAAGCATCGGTAACCACACTCACAAATGCTTATGTCAGATGTTATAAAGTGCCCATGTGGGCCTTATGAAGGACCCCTGTGTGCCATCCATAATAAGGGGCCCTTTTATCCCCACGGCAACTCACAGGGTGTCTAGCCAGGGACTCGATCCTAAAAATAAAGAAACATACATATGCATTTTAGAATTTTGCTATATTTGTGTCACAGAGAATTCATGCACACTCACATAATGTTGCACCAAAGATTTATTTAGAAGTGAAATTAAAAAAGAGAAAAAAGAGAGGGTACTTTATGGGTTTAAATTCATTACAGTTCTACAGTTTGACAACCGCACTAAAATAGGCAGTCTTCTGACCCTTTTTTTTCCAGAAGCCATTGGGATGAGGTTGGGAACATGTTGGTCAGCAATGCTGTTTACAGAACTGCCAAGCACATAAATTCATCTTCACTCCCTGTGAGTTGACATATTGTCAAAATAGTAACACTTAATCAGTGAGATTTCCCCATGGGACAAAATGTACAGAGCAAACAGAAACACCCGTGCTCAGTTCGTACCTCCCACGACGAGAATTTGTGTCCCAAAGCATTTCTGGCTCATTAAATAAAAAGGCTCTGCATAAAGCCAGGACGATAACCCAGTTAACCAGCCATGTACTGCTTGATGTTACAGGGAAATGTGAAATGAGTACGTTTGTTTTAGGATTTTGAATATTTTTCTGACTCAAAGTGACTATTATCAATATTTTTATATTACAGTGGAATGTTAGTGCAAAAGTAACTCTAAAATCCAACTGTATACTGACAGCAACTGGTGAACTTAGCAGCTAATGTGCCAGGCATTCCCCTTAAAGGTTGGGAGAGGCCAAAAACAAAGCTAAAAGGTGTGTGAATACTCTATTTTAACTCGTTAGGGTGACCAGACACAAGACTCCAAATGAATGCTAATGTTTCTTCATATCTGCACGATATGCAAATACATAATAACAAGAGAAAAGCTGCTAAACTAATGTGTACAAAGTATTAAAATCCCTAAAATGTTGAGGTAATGTATTCTGTGGCTATCTCGTCCTTCTTCTTTGCCTTCTCATCTTCCTCTCCCTCCATTTCCCTGTCACTTTAATAGAGGGGTAATTGGAATGTGTGCATGTGTTTGTGCATGCGTGCATGTGTTCACGCAAGTGTGTGTTATGGGTGATGGGGGCGGGTGTGTGTGTGTGTGTGTGTGTGTAGGGGGGTACTCTGCTTCGCGGATGTCATAATTAGGAACTGGAATTCTAGGAATTCCTGGGAAGGTTGGACGGTCCTAGAAGGCTTTTTTATCTGCTGCAGCAGCCCAGCCCCCTCTCAGCCGCTGGCCTTACGGAAAAATACAACATGTTCCAACACACACCATCACAGCAATCAATTACCCTTAACTGTATAACACACATCGTAAACAACAAATATCCCAAAACATCCTACAATTGTAACCTCATGGCACTGAGATTCACAAGCATCTGTGACATGTTGGTTTGATCTGGACCCAACCACTAATTCATGAGCTGGCTAATTAACCTCAACTATTCTAAATATATCATGTGCTTTATTTATACTATTATCAGAAAATAGTTCCTTCCTTGGCGATGTTTTTTTTCCAGACAAGGAAAAAAAAGTTAAATGCATATGGTACTTATCACCATAATAGTATAATGCTGTTTTCTGTAAACACAGGCGCCAGTATAGAAACAATGCTCTCCAATCATGTCAAATAACACTTTTCTAATGAGCTACCTAAAAGGGTTATTATTGTTCACCAATGCATAGTCGTACAGGGTCCAAGATGTGTCCAAGGAGCACTGGATAAACACAGACACAAATAAAAGTTTGGATATTTCCCCTTCAGAATCTGACTTCATATATACCAAATACTTCAAACAACCATGTGAAATCAAATTGACGAGTTAGTAAAATGAAATATTGTTACTTGCACCAAGACTCAGCAGTGAGTTCATTTTTAGAAGCTGGTTCACATTTTAAATTGGGCTTTGGTTAAAAGCCTGAATATATGTTGTTCTGAGGTGAAATACTCCACTATACATACCATTTTCAGGTTTTGGGCTACATAATTGCTAATGGTCAGAAACTGAATGACAATGGGTTTGTTTTGTTTTAAATAACTTTCAGTATATTAATATTATTTATAAAGTTTTCCAATTTAGAAAATTGCCAAATCTAGTTTTTTATTACATCTTGGCATATCAAATCTGGTGTATCTGCACTAACAAAAGTGCATGTGGAAACCAAAAACAAGCTGCGATCACCCAAACGTGTCCAATTTATTTTACACAGCCTCATTCACCATCCCATACAGGCCCTCACCTAATTGGTCAGCGATGTCATGTGACATTTTATTACATTCTGTCCTTTGAACCTTGTGTTTTTGGCTTCATCAAGCTGTTTACTTCTTCTTTTTTTTTGAGGAACTTAAGAGTTGTGTCTCCTCCCAACTTTACTCATGAGGCCTACCTTCTTGTGTGGATGCATTAAACAGACCTGGATTCACATTGAGTAGCCTAGACCTCACAGCGTGCGACAGAAACTCGAGAGCGCTGCCAAATTACATTTCGTTTGCCAGCCTTAGTGATGCTGGGGGCATGCAACCTATTCATTTTTCACTGGTTGGCCAGGTATTAGCTTTTATTGGCTCTGTTTGGGCTAATGTTGCTTTGTGGAGATAATTGCATAATAAACACATTGAATAGCGCAAGAATATTTTCAGATTTGCGAAACCATATTCATGAACTCGTTAAAGTGCGGCTACAGCCAATTAATGGTGGAGAGCTAACTTCTTGGATGACAACCGAAATTGTGACTGGACCACTGTAATATATGGCAACGGATTCGAGATGAGGCAGAGGTGTTATGTTTGTGTGTGTTTAAGAGAGGCCATCAGTCACTTGTTTCTGTCATGGTAGGAGCACTGCCAGGAGAAGTGGTATACTCGCTTGGACAGGTGAAATGGGAGGAGCTGAAGAGCCATATGGTCCAAAAATGCTTCAGAAGTTGTATTAGGTCGAATGAGCTCACCTCGAAGACATTTACATTACACAGTCAATTTGTACATTTATTTTCCATATTACCAGCGAGTGAATTAATGAATGCATAAATAAGGATGCCATATGCCCTCTCAAACGCATTTACACACCAGAGCGCACATTTTGGTCTTACAGCGGAAAGAAGTATTGTTCCACTGCAAGAATACTGTGAGCCAGCTTGTCTTCTAACACAGTCTAATGAGGCAGGAACAAATGACTATCCACTCTAACACTCTTTCTCTACGTGCACTTCTCTGAACATTGTCAATTATCCCCCATGTCTTGGCTGACCTGACTCTGAATGTGGGTCACCGGCCACACAATCACCTGGTAATTACCACAGAGTAAACAAGCCAAGCCAGGGGAGAAGTTTTAATGATTGTCAGGCTGCCACAAAGGACCCTTCATCTCTAATGAGGGGTAAGTGTGTCATATAATGTTCCCCAATTGTTGGACCTGACCATCTTGATAAATATAGCATCCCTGGATCAAATACTATGGGATCTCGGAAAATGTTGGGGGTCAGTGTGAGGTGTAACCCAGAAAGGCTCCCTTTGCCTCAATGATGTTGCCCAAACTGACCTTACATAATAAGCCCTTTGCCCAGTTTTTGAATCAGATGATTAATTGCTCACCGGCCTTTTCAGCAGCTATGACACTATGTGCCACCCACGTAGAGTCCGCTCTGGCCTCATGTCTCACTCTCATTAAATGGGGCCTTTGTGTCCCAGCTGCTCTCTTTTGTCCCAGCGTGCCCACCTATCAGAGGGGTCGACCCCTGTGTCTCTAGCCATGATGACATCACCTCTGCCCTCATCGAGGTCAGAGCAGCCAAGGTGAGGACTCTCATGAGCAGCAACGGGCCATCTCTTTCCCCTTATGTCTCAATCACTCCTTTGTGCTAGCGAGGCCTGTGGGCTTATATGGACAGTAATGAGAAGGAGTACTTTGTAATCTGCCAGTGCTGTAGCAATATAACCCATACAGAGCAAACTCTATAATAGCACATTGTTTGAGGCGAGTTAAGTGAGGTCTGAGATGTGGCGCTTTCACACAGGTTGGAATCAGAGCCCAGAGCTGGCCTACTGAGCTTGGCCAGTAAAACCTCTCTTTTCACGAGTCAGGTGAGTTAACACACCGAAGAGTGCATTAATGTTGGAGAGAGCGAGAAAGAGAGAGAGAGAGATTTTGCAACTCAATTTTATAAAATTGTGCATTTTTCTTTTGAAGTTTGCACTCAAACGTCGAGTTTGCATGCTCCTTAATGAGTTGAGACAGTTTTTCAGCTCCTTAGACTTATAAAACTGTGTTGGATGAGGCCAACAATGCTGCTGTCATCCTGCTAAAACAAGAATGTTTGTCTAAAATGTGGCTTCCAAGAAGTTTTTCACCTGACACCATCGACATGCACACACACACACACACACACACATGGTCAAAAACTGAGCCAAATTTAGAAACCAAGATATCATCTTCAGGTTCCTCAAATACGTCGGTATTCAATATTTCATGCCTCCTTCTTCTCACTGCTGAACACTGCTCCCTTTTCATGCTCTTTCTCCTGCCCGGGGTTTCATTAGTATGCTCAGTTTTAATTTACTGCTCAGATTAATTTACAGGTCTTGCTCAGTATAAAATACACATACAGTAGGCTAATAGTCAAGTTACATATATTTTAGTTTTAAAGGAACAATTCAACATTTGGGGAAATATGCTTAGGCTTCTTATGTGAATTCTTGCTGAGATTTATTTAATGAAAAGACTGATCCCATGAAGATACAGCTGACAGCCAGTTAGCTTAGCACCAGACTGGTAAACTGGTTGTTTTTACTTTTTGCTTTTTGTACAGATTAAACAAATTAGATATAATACGTGCTAGTAGGTGGATTTTATTGCCAGAGGCAGGCTAGCTGTTTCCCTGTTTTTAGTCTTTTTGCTAAGTTAACTGCCTGCCAGTTACAGACGTAGCGTTAGCATACACATATGAAAGTAATATCAATCTTCCCATCCAGTTCTCATGAATGTAAATAAGTGTATATCCCAAAATGTCAAACAACTGCTTTAAGAACAAATTAGACAACAAATAAAAGGTGCTGGTTTGCAGATTTTGTTACCTTTGGATAGCACCTGGCTAGTTGTTTCCCCCTGTTTTCAGTCTTTGTGATAAGCTAAGCTAACCAAGAAAGCAACTTTACAAAAATATCAAACTGTTCCTCTTTACCTTGCATTGTTGCGTATTTGTTTGTTTTGTTTATCTCTTTGGCGTTGAGGCAAAATATTGAATTACACTTGAGTCACATCTAAATCACAATTCCCACATATAAGTTATGGAACAATGTATAAGAATGTAAAATTGAATTTGTGTTTGTGCATGTTGAAAGGATTTGAGTTATGTATAAGCTACAAGAGAAAGGTATTAGATTGAGCCCACTTTTACCTGCAGTGTGAAATAAACAAGTGTGTGAGCGTGAATGGAGAGGATACTGTCTGTGGGGTCACTCAAGAGTTATTGTCCAGCGACTTTACACTACCGAGCCTGTACCTGTGGCCAAATTACACCCACATGCTTCCCGTAAAGTACTATAAGGAGTCTGTAAAGTGCTAACATAAATTGCTGTTACAGAAGCCTCTCTCGCAGCGGAGCGACGTCCATTCACACACACTCACTCTCTCTCTCTCTCACACACACACACCCCAGCCTGGCCTCTCTGTTGTGGTTTCATTGGTGGATCACTTGCCAGGGCCCCAGGGGTCCCAACTCAGAACACATGTCTGCTTTGTGTATGTTTACAGTACAGCAGTCAAAGTGAATGAATGTTACTGCTGTCAAAGCATACTTGTCTATTTTCTGGACAGTGTCACCAAAAGGAGACAATGCCTTTATGCAACATAAACATGAAATATATTGTGAATACCTCTGAAACAAGACAGATTATATATATTTTTATTTTTAAACATATCATTCTTGTTGTCACACATCCAACTGTAGCAACCAGAGCGTGACAGTCCTTACGTTTAAGATACAACATGGTAATGGCTCTGCATTGCGTTCAAATGTTTGGTAACGCTTTAGATTACAGCCTGCGACGTACAGTGTAATTACTCCGGAGTTACAGTGTAATCTTACGGTGTCCCAGTACAGTACGTACCAAGTAGGTACAGGGTAACACTTATGGAATGAGGGGGGTTTTACAAAGACTTTATGCTGTAGTTATTTTTTAACTACTGAGTATCTATTCTCTTATTACAGAATATGTATGACCTACTGAGTTACAATGTGGACGTTTGAGAGAAATCTAGAGAGAATGTATACTGTAGTTATTATTTAACTGCTGCTATTTAACCTATTGTTTTATTACAGGGTAGTATGACCATAAAACTGAATAAAATTGTGGACATTTCAGAGAAGATAGAGTGAGGACTTCTGCATCACTTAATAAATCTGATGGGATTTTATTTTTAAATGACCTTATTACCAACAACAGGCAAACTACATTGTTCCTTTATCATGTTGAGGTCCTTAAAAAAACTACGGGGTACATCTGTGTGAAGACACCAGCAAATGTCCTTACTGTTTGTGGCCTCGTGGCTCCGCCTGCCATCAGCGGACAGAATTCACCCACCAAAGATGCCACCACTTGTGTTTCGTGTAACCACATGTTGACAATTTTGAAGTCATATAAATGTTGAAAGTCTTCTCCCTGGCAATTGTGCAGCACGCTGATTGGGCCAAATCGAGGGAGTGTTCCCAGTGTGGGTAGCTTTTAACAGACGTGAATTGAGCAGGAGATTCCAGTTTGCGGTATAGGCACAACTGGAAACGCACCAAGCCCATCTCCAGACACGTGCCACAGAGTGCTACAGCCTCCTGTGTGAGCCTGCTGGAAATCCAGTGGACTTTGAAAATACTGCTGCATTGCAATTTCCGCTCTGTGCTCGTCGGGCTTAAGCCAATTTGTGGCACACAGACTGGAACAGCTTTTTTATTGAGGAGACCAAAGTCTCTAATGCCATATTAAATTTAGATTAGACCATACCAATATCACATCAAATCTAATCTTTGTATTAGAGTGATATTATAAAGATATGAGACAAAAGTAGGACAAGATCATCGCAAATTCATGTCTGAAAAAGTCTACCACATTCACCATAAGAATATAACGGGAATATTGAAATGTTGAGGTTTCTAGTCTGAAGATAATAATTATCTATATTTAGAGGAATAAGTGATCGTCATTTTGGTTAGGTTAGAGCGAGACTCCAATTCCTGCTCTGGGCTAATTTCATTGATGGTCTAAATATAGCCTGGGTTTTAAGGTTTTTTCCAGCAGACAGAGCCAGAGCTTCCCATGAAAAGGATTTTATGAAAATAAATGAAATGTTATGATAAACAGATTTCAAAGTCACAGATCTATGAAATTCGGACGGCCACAATCAGATGCCTGTTTGTTTGTCTCTTCCTCTGTTTGTCTTTCACTCACTCACACACACACACACACACACACGACAGCCAATCATTTCCCTATGTTCGTTTATGGGGCGCCTTAGCAGTGGCGTAATGTATTTGTCTCAGGGTCTGGGTTTCAGCTGGGTCCCCACATCCACCCAATCACACGCAGACACTAAACCACCTCGTCGTTTCTCTTTATTCACCCTATGATGGAGGTTGAAGTTTGATTCAAACCTGAGAACTTAAACAGTAAACCACCTCTGATAAGAAAGCCTCTGGCTGTGGTTTTGGGAGTTCACATGTCATCTCCTCCAGGTGCTCCAATTTCCTCCCACGATATGCCAAAGACATGCAAGTTAGGTAAAAAGAAATATCAAAATTGCCTGAAGGCGGTTAGATGTTGGGTGCTCTAGTGCTATGCCGTAATCATGAAAAGGAAGGAACAATTAGTATCAGTGGGCCCCCTAGAAGTGCAGTTGCCTACCTTGCTCCCTGATAGTCATTACCTGCCATCGTTACCATTCCTTGTCCACCAGTAGCCCTCTGGCATGACGAGCGACACAGCCATGTGCCGGCTTGCATCGCGCCACCGGCTCCTATGGAGGCCTTTATCTGAACACCATTAGGTCACTGGAAACATTTAGTAGACGGAGACTTTATGTTCCTTCTGCAGGCTCGGTCTGCTTGCAGTTATTCCACATGGCATCCCCAAGTGTTGCTCTTGAAAAAGATTCCTCTAATGTCTCCAAATGTGCAACGCTGCCAATGTTGGTCTTCTATTCTTAGCTCTCTGTAGTAGTGGTTTGCAGACCTCATTGTCACAGACTAAACTGGGCATTGTGTAACATATCTTCCCCATAAAAAGAAAACGTTAGTTAAAGGAATTTATATTTATAGGAACTTTCTATTGTGAGTAGGTAGTTGATCTTAAAATCAGTATAGACTATCATGTGAAGTTCTGACATGCTGTTTGTGTATCATTATTATTAGAGCATTGATTACACGATGATCCAGTACTCTGTAGTTCATTTTCACTGAGTCACGCCCTTGGCATAGGCGACTTGGGGCACCGCGTTCTGAGGGGTGCCGGTTGCCCTGATAAACTAAATTGCTAGTGAAAAAAAAAAAATGGGCACCCTTCCTCATTTTCCTATTAGCTGACCATCCAACAAATAAACTAATAAAGAAAGAAATACACTTTGCATCCTTCAACCCTGCAGCGTCTTTCTGTTTCTGACAGAACTGTGCACTGTATATCTACATCTGTACATCTACACCTGTAGACAGCCTGGGTCAGGCATGGGTCAAAGGTCACATATTGTGTTTTCATTTAAGAATCAAGATAAACTAAAGTAAACTACCTCGTAATGAAAAGGTCCAAGCCTTCAGGTTTTCACATAACATAAAGGAAACTTGTCTTAACATTCAAATGCTGTTTTGTGTGTTTAGACATTTAACGCACGTTAGTAGCTAGTTTAGTAGCACTAACACTAATGCTAATGATGCTATGACAGCTGTTAGACCCTCCGATACAGATTGTATGATATAGCCTTCCCATTTGGATTAATTTACATATATGTAAATAAATCTGAATGCGCCAAATTTTAATCTTAATCCAAATCCTAATCTTGCTTAGGGCACCAAAATAGCTAGGGCCGGCCCTGCAATGAGTGTTTATTTTATAGCTGACATTTCACCCACTTTCTATGAAAGCAGTGACTACAGACATATTTACTGTTGTTAATGTAATTACTACCTTGCATTAATGATTTAGGAGGTTATAGACCCACAAGCTAAGCCTATTTTATGTACTTGGACATCATATGCTTCAATTTTCTCCAGTTAGTTGGCCAGCTCTTTATTTCTTGATCCTGCCACTGCTCTCTCACTTAGTCTTCTAGCTTAAATAAATGGTACAACTTTATGGCAAAGACAGACTTTCCATTGACTTTTCACTGCTGCAACAAGACAGAACAAGAAGTCTTATTGCAATATGCAAATCATATGAGCTGTTGAAAGATTAATACAGTGTGTGTTGCTGGAGGTCTACCGGTTGTATTGGACATTATATGATTGACTTTTGTTTTGTGAGACACATCTCGATCATCCCTGACCTCTCGCAGTCCACTTAGTCGTGAATATTGCTTTATGGCGCCAGTTTTATTGCAAAAAAAGGGGACTTTCACTGGACACTCCCCTAAAACCTTGGACGTGGATGTCTGCGTCTCTGATTGGTTGTGAAGCCCCAACCGACAACACCTGCTTAACTCCTTCATCCAAACTGACACCCGGGGCTCAGAGAAATATAGGCAGCATCCCTTCCAGCTCAGGCATTCAGTCCCACAGCTGCCCCATAAGACACCAACCCGCAGCTGCGCTGATCACTGATCCAAGGTGAACCCACACGCACGCACACACACACACACACACACACACACACACACTGCCGGATCTTTGCTGGGGAATCGAGGCGCACTAATAGTCTGAGACGCAATGTTGGTCAAACTGGCCATGGCGCTGCTGGTTTTGTCGGTGCTGGAGCAAGTAGTGGGATCGGATAATGTTGATATCCATGACATCCTCCCGGAGAAGCCTGCGAGCCAGAAAGGACGCCTCTCCTTGCAGAATACAGGTGAGAAATAAGTGTTACTAGAGATGAGAATGTGGACATTCTTGGTTGGCGCGACGGCTCACGCGTCTACGTGGGGTTTGTCCTTTAGCCTACACGTGTTTCTCCGTCTGCAAATTAAACCACGCTGGGGACTCGGGCGGTTTGAGCAATCCACTGTTTTTCCACTTAAATCCCGGCACTAAGGTGCATACCAGTGACCCCTTCTCGGAAAGACAGAAACCCAATACGTTAGTAAACTATTAATAGAATGACACAAGGTAATAGGTAATGTATACGGCGGCGCATCTAGGTGTGCGTGCGCGCGGGTGTAGCTGCGGGTGTGCGCGAGTTATAGGAAACAGTTTTAGCGGTTTTCTGGGAGAAACCTGGCTTTTGCATGTCTTGTCCGGGCTGTCTCTCCAAATGTATGTTCGGTGGTGTGTTCCAGCAGGTTCAGAAGCAACAGCGATTGCGGTGTGGCGGCTGATCGGCGCTGAAGGAGTTTATTTACTGAACCAATCATCTGGGGGAAAATAGCTCAAATACCATAAAGAGAAACGTGTGATTTGCCAAACGATCGCAAGCCTGAAACGTGTCGTTTCTGTTGGATCCCCTCCCCTTCGACGCAGCATGACTTGCGACCCGCCGCGCGAACCTGTGTCAAAGAATATTACAGCACAATTGGTATCTTGCCCTCGCGCTGAAAAAGAAGCGGAATCTCCAATGCAGGTTTCGCTGCAGAGACCCTGGTAACACCGCGGTCTAATTCAACGCACGTTGCGGCCGAGCTCGTACGATCCAAGCGCATTCCCGTGATGCCAAAACAAGCACTGCTGACAGCGGCTCCCTTTTCCTGCGCACTAAAGTTCAACTCTGTGCCCACGAACCCCGCAGCAGCTCTTCCCCTTCCTCCGTGCTGCTGCCCCCCCCACACACACAACAGAGGTTCTTTGTTGACAAGCGTGATTTCTGTCAGTCACATTTAATCCTTTATTTGCTGTGGTAAAGATAGTCGTCTTTACGCAACTGGTGCGCACTTCCGACTGAAGTAAAACGTTCTTAAGCCCATCTTTTATCAGCTCCAAGACAAATCACGCTTGTAATTATGCTTCACTTGGTTTGGGGTTTTCGTAGTCAAACTAAAAACTGTAAACGGCTCGTTGGCTCCCACCCAGACCTGCAATTTGCCATATTAACTTAAGAAAGAAACACTCCCCAACGATGTCACATGTAGAGTAAGCAGCAGTTTCTGTGGCAGGTCCCCTGCTGGTAGTCAGATGTCTCAGAAAGACATTTAGCTTCAAAAGAGAGACCTTCACTTTCTCTCGGTCATTTCTGTCTTCACTCTTTCATGGCCAGAGTGAAGAGAAAGGGGCCAGCCAGTGGTGTGCAGGAGCTGAAATCATGTGTTCACATGACATATACTTACATATTTCCCAAGTTTGTTTTTTTTTGCCTGCATGCTGCTGTTGTGTCAACTCACGTAGCCGATGATGCACCTTTTAGAAATCTTGACCTCACTATGCAATGTCAGTTCATCTGCGATTGCAACAGTGAGGAAATAGACAACAACAAAATAAACTTGTTGATGCGCATTCAGTTGACAGACAATGGAAGCGACTGCATTTGTGCTTCCTCCACAAGTAGTCATGGCTGTATCTGCATTGCACCATCCCATCTTAATGCTAGGCGGTGCAGATGGATTGTGGTGCAGAATGACACAGTAATATCTGTCACCAAGTGTTCCTCTGCAGGAACCCCTCTGCTTGGGAAATTAGACTTCTCCGCATCCCTTTTCTCTCTCAGACTCCAGGTCATGAGCGCACGAACGACCGCCTGTGTCTGTGGAAATAGTTACACGCCACATCAGCTTTGTGATTCGTGCAGCAATCAGCGCTGAAGTGGAGTTGTGCCTTTGAGCCGTATGGTCTTGATTACCAAACGCGCCTGCAACAATGTGCTGCTGTCTCTGCTGTGAACGGATGATAAGGTCCCTCTCCTAACCTGTTCTCTCTTTCCAGCTGAGATGCAGCACTGCCTGGTGAGTGCAGGGGATGTCGGCTGTGGTGTGTTTGAGTGCTTTGAGAATAACTCCTGCGAGATACGAGGGCTACAGGAAATCTGCATGACGTTCCTGCACAACGCTGGCAAATTTGACTCTCAGGTACTAAACTAGTTTATCTGTGTGTTTGCAAAAACTAGTGTAACCACAGGCAACATTCCTTTTTCCTTTTCACTGGTTCACTGGTTCACTGCTCCACGCTTGTCGTCCATGAGCAAGTTTGTTTACTCTGTGCTTTTTCCCCTACATTCCCCTAAATAAATCTGTTTTTCTAGAAGTGCGATCGTCCATACACTCATCTCATAAGCTCTTTTCCTCTCTTGGGAAGTAAATTTCCCCTCTCAGTGGACTGTAGCATGAACAGTTAGGACCAAGGGTCATGAGCCAGTTGGCCAGAAGCCTAGTTAGTTCCCTTTTCATACATAACGGAGGCTGACAACCAGCCAAGTCAGGCCTAATATGTCTTTAGGGTCACATACTAGGAACTGGCATCTTTGGCAGAAAATCCCAGAAGATTTCAGAAGAAGAATAACACGAGATGCTGCTATTCAAGATTAATTTTATCATCCTATATATATATATATATATATATATATATATAGAGAGAGAGAGAGAGAGAGAGACGCACACACACACACACACTTCAGCGCTGCTGAAACAGGTGCACAACATCTCCAAAGTACCAAAACTATTATGTGAAGGCAATATAGACATCTAAATGACATGCCAAAGTGTTTTCTCTGGCTGATGGGTGAACTGGCAAGTTTCAACAACTGCAAGGGACTTTGTCTTGACAGTTAACTCAACCGTTGTTTCCGTGTTCACGCAGGGGAAGTCCTTCATCAAGGATGCGCTGAAATGCATGGCGCATGGACTGCGGCACAAGTTCAGCTGTATCAGCAGGAAGTGCGTGTCCATCAAGGAGATGGTGTTCCAGCTCCAGAGGGAGTGCTATATCAAACACAACCTGTGCTCTGCTGCTAAGGAGAACGTGGCAGTCATGGTAGAGATGATCCATTTCCAGGATCTCTTCCCTAAAGGGTGAGTGGCTGGTCTGGACAGCGTGTGACTGTATGTTTTCTCTAGCCTGTCCCTTCTCTTTAATCCTGATTGTTTACCTTCACTGGACTCTTCTGCCAGTTTAAGCCTGTTCTGTTCTTCCATGTATAGTAATAGTACCAAACCATTTATTCCCGTCATCTCCCAGACCTAGATCTATTGCGCATCCAAATACTAAATCACAAGCTTCATGTGAGTCATCTGCCTCTCTCTGCCCAGGCCATATGTGGAGCTGGTGAATATTCTCCTGAGTTGCGGAGAGGAGGTAAAGGAGGCGTTGACACGGAGCGTCCGGCTACAGTGTGAGCAGAACTGGGGGGCTCTGTGCGACAGCCTGAGCCTTTGCTCCTCCCTCGCCCCGTCTCCCGCCGGCTCTGCCATCGAGCACCACCGCCACCCCTTGCCCTCCCACCTTGAGCCAGAGCACCCTCGCCCCCCGCGGCAAGGTGACAAGGACAAACCCGGTAAGGCGGGCTTCAACGCTCACCCACGCAACCGCAGTCAGGGACCCCGCCGCCAGAGTCCAGAGGCTGGAGTCGTGGCTGAGCAGGAAGACCCCGAGGCCACCGACATCCGGAGGTGAAAGCGCAGGAGACTGTCTTGACCTTTGACCCCCTACAACATTTAACATCCACACTTGCAGACTTATGCACACCTCCACACAAAAACCCACCCACAGACACACCCCCACACACACACACACACAAATTCCCAGACAGACTGAGCAGAAGGAAACAAGTCCTGACCTTTGCTGTCCTTATTCCGCCCTCTCCAGTCATTCCAGCAGTCCCACATGGTAAACTTGCAGGGTAATTGTGGTGTAGCTTGTACCGTTATGCCAGACTGTAGGCCACAGGTTTTTTTTTTAATGGAATAATAATTGTTATCATGATTATTTCAACTGTTAGGACTATTTTGTCTCTAATATAGCATTTATCAAATCATACTTACTGTAAGATTTGATTATCTTTGTATTATTTATTTTATTCTTTATGCAATGTTGAAATATCTAAATGTAAATAGAAATATACTTATCTATATTTATATAAACATGTATAAATATAGTTACAATATGCAATACTGATATACTATAGATGACATAGTATATGGTGTGCTGTCTGTTCTCTTCACAGTATTGCACCCATCACATTGGTCTGTAGATATGTAACATACACCATTTGTTGTTTCAGAGTGGGAATGTGTGTATTATAATTATATATACTTGATGATTAAATACAAATTGTACAGGTTTCACGTCCAGTTCTGGCACATATGAATTGTAGTGCATGATGGCCACGAAGCCGACAAACTTGTGCATTCTTAAAGTGAAAAATCCAGTTTTAAGAGGATGCAAATGTAATACTATGAATATGGACAGTTATTTCACACTTCTATGTATTGAGACGTCTCTCACAAAGCTAGAAATAAGAGAGCCGAGACCTCTAAAGTCTCTAACGTCATCAAGCACCACTGTCTGAGCGGCAATGAATGGGAGACTTAACACAGCAGATGCCATTTTATGGACTCTTTTTGTTTCATAAGTATTAGTGCATCTCTGGCACGCATCACTTTTGGATGCAGAAGGTATCACGCCACTCTCATTCATTGTTACTGGAGCTTCAGAAAACTGTGTCTCAGTGACATTGCAGATTAATGTCCCGTTTATAGCTTCAGGAGACATTATTGTTCTTGTTGACAAATGTTACACATTCTGTTTGAGCTTGTTTTTCCATCTAACTGTCAGCTATTGGTGAACTGCAGCAAAGAGAGGATGCTCGAGTCCTTTTTCAAATGTAAAACCACACACATCAAGGTGCCTAAACTTTGTTATTGTCCACAGCGACCGCTTCTCTGTGATTTAAGTGAATGGATAATACTGTGTCATGGGGAGATTTAATGCTGAGCTATTTTAGTACGATGTTGAGCCACAAAAGTCTTAGTTTTTGCACTTTGGTTGATTGTCAGTTTGTGTTGGACTGCTGCAAGTTAAGAAGTAAGAGCAGGTTTCCAGAGCAGGCGCCCTCTAATGGGATATTTCATACGAGCTAGCTTGGTTTATCCTTATCAAGTACAGCACCACGTCCTGTATCCCCACGTGTTCTTAAGGACCAGATTGAGCCTGTTCTTTTGCAGAGCAATGTTGCCCCTTTTGTGCTGCCCATTGGGAAGAAAGAGGCTTGACAGAAACCTACCAGATCTCTGCACCCCCCTCTAAATTAGCTCTTATTCCTCTCTGGTCCTTTACCTAGGTCAGGAGATACATGAAGGCCTGTTATTCTACCCATTAGAGCCACAGGCAATGCAGCGAGGACCTAGGAACTGGGTTAAGTCCACACACGGGGGCTCTGGAGCTGTTATTCTAAATGTTATATTTACCAAGGCCACCAGAGAATTCCTCTGGGCCACGGCCAAGAGCCAGCAACCCAGAGAGGCAGAGAGGAGTGGAGCAAGAAGGAGAGAGGCATGCTCAACTTTACTTTCTTTCTTTTTTTAATTTGATGATTCACGCCGTCTTTACTTCTGTTAGTACTCTTCTTCTCTTCCTCCTTTAGGTCACACACACAGGCTTTTGACCATTTCAGGCCAGCCGCATACTTTAGCTGTGGAAGTGCAGATTGTGAGCACACTACACCACATGCTGGAGGTGCGATTGGTGCAAAATAAAACATGCTCAGATGTTGATGCACAGTGCAGGGTCCCCCCCCCACACCTCATGTACTTACAGTAAAATAATGTTTTTCCTCCCAATCATTTAGATAATATTATAAGCTCAAGTGTTTCAATCATGAGTGAGGCTTTTAGGCTTTTCAGTGTTTTATTCTGTTGTGGAAGTTGGGATTCCTGTGACATCCCAGCATGAGACATAAGCTAATCCTATTGAGAATGTACTGTATGTGTGTAAAGTGACAATCTGTTTCAGCTCTTTGTCATTAGGTTTAATATGGCTTTTTGTAATAATGTAGTGGCTTGAATGGCTGTTCTTTATGTGTTTAGAGGAAAATAAAACTAAACACGTTTCCTGTATTGTTAGTGCTCTATCACCACATTATGTTGTTTTTCTCTGTTAAGCACAAGGACTCTGCTCTCACCATTGAAAATGCACAACATAGTCTAGACGTTTGTAACTCACCTGTAAGACATTGAGCATATGATCCTATAAATATCTTTGGACTCATAAAGTCAGATGTATCTTGTTATCATTAAAGTATGATACAGTTTGTATTTTGTACATGTTGTGTCTGTCAATGTAGTTTTGGTTTATATTGAAGTAGCATAAAATCGTGGCATAAACATGTTCTAGTTGCGCATAATTCATACAAGAGGACAAAACTTTCAGCGGTAAGATATTCAACGAGCTCTGAGCAGGTTAGCAGAGAAGGCCTCGTCGTCTCAGGTATACACACCGGTTAAAAGACACGCTCTACTCGTTTGGCTTGCCGCCTACTTTCTGACAGTGAAATACGGGCTGTGGCCAAAGCTTCAAGGACTGGAAATATCCTCCCTATTGAAAGACCTAAACATTTACATCAGCAGCTCTGGATTGTGTGCAATGCTTGGGGTGTGTTCAGGGTGTCAGTTTTTATGAGTTGCCCCAACAGTGTACATTGCCTCACTAAACATTTAGACAGTGCTCTGATCCCAAAGCTAGACGTTTAACTGTTGTGTTGTCATGTTAGAGTCACGTTTAGTGTACTGAGATGCATTTGCACTGGCCATATATGGGAATCTGACACACAAACCCTGACCTCATCTTTATTTTTTCAATTTGTCTAAAGTGTGACTTCTGTAATATCAACACCTCTGAAGTTCAATGTTCTGCCAACAAGTCATCTCGGAGTGTGTAGTGATGCTAAATGACCACTGGGTGGTGACATCTCTCTTTTTATTGATGTGAAGGCAGCTGGTGGGAGCAGGTGCAAGTATTTGATTTTTAATAGAGGTGAGATAAGTCACTTGATTGAAGCTTCACATGCTTTTTAAGCTGAAAACAATAAAAAGTAGGTAAAGTATTTGATGTCTCATTTTGATTTGAAATGTGAATCTAAAGTGTCTTAACTTTCTGTTATCCGCTTCCTGTTGTCCGCTTGGAACAGTATGTATCTAAACAGCCTAATAAGGAACAACTGATGCATTTCTATATTATTTTATATTAAAGGAGGACTCCACCAAAGAAGATGAGTTCAGTCATCACAACAAGTACTACCCAGCCTGTGAAAACAGCTGTATAATGTCTTCTGTGGCTCTGGTGGAAAGAAATGACCCCAGTGATGTCATAGGGGTTATCTCAATATGGGCTTGAGAACAGAGAGCCTGTGTTACACACTGGAGGTTGGAGTGTGAACGAAGTGAGTATTTAAGAGGCAGGGAGAAGCTTATGAAAAACACTATCAAGTAGCATCACAGGAAATCCTGATAAGTGTCTGAAAGTCCGAATATTTCATCCGCTGCTGCTTCAGTTTTGACCCCACTCACTAAAACCTGTGTTGTCCATCAGTATAAGCGTGTATGCAGTGTCTGAGTGTATGGTAAAGCGTGTATGAGTGTGAAACTCAACATACAACCAAAGGACAAAAGGTCAGTCATCCAGCCAAGGACCAAGAGACAAAGCTGATCTCGATGGACTGATACTGCCTCCTGATCCCAGCCTGCTCAGGTGTGCTACATCATTAACAATTTTCCAGCTCCACCCATAAAATGCCTGGAAAGAACAGACAGCCAGAAAAAGACAGACAAGAAGGGTCCCTCAACTTTATGGGAATGCATTACAAAGTCACTGGAGCATACCCTTTAACCCAGTTCCCGTATTAAACACAAAGATTATGTCTCAAACTATGACTTTGCATGTTTAGACAGAAAAGACACTGCTGGGATGACGGCATCTTACTCATTTGCATCTATCTTTACATTCAAAACTATTTTATATTTTTACATATAAATATGTTGGCTTTTTTCTCTTTCTTCCTCCTGCCCACAGATGGAAAGTGCAGTGCAACCTACATGTCAACGCTAAAAGATATGCTCACATTGTCGCCTGCATGCTGTTGGTATTACACTATAGTCAGTTAGCTGATAAGCAAGGCCACATTCACTGGGATTAAAGTGTGTGGGAGAAATGATGCTGTGTCACACAGCTTGTTGAAACAATACATTTAGTCTGAGATGAATGACCTCCTGGCCAAACAATGGGCTGCGGGGCTGGACCAGAAATCTCCCAGCTTGCATGGTTGGTATGGCAACGGAGCTCTATCAATATGGAGGCAGCAGGGATCCCATCTGAGAGAGGAGGCTGAGCAGCACAGATAGACTTCGCCTCTGAGCAGAGAAACCTGAGATAGTCAGCCTCAGGTGCATTGTGAACATCAACCCTGTGCACCAGTGTGAACTAATGAATTAATGACTGGGTGCCTAAGTTCCATGGATGAATCATTTAACAACCACCCAGGGTGCATGGGTCCAGTTTGGGCCTCAGAAACAAGAATGCCTGTCACAGAAAGCAGCATACATAAGATGGTGGATCCCAACACACATTCAAACACACAACATTAAGCGTGCACACACTAAACAAATCCCCTTTGTATTAAGTCAACAGAGTGTCATAGTTCCCAATGGTTTGCTCAGCTGGTAGACACTGGCCTGAGAATGTCAAACCACTAACACCTTGACCAATTGTCTATTGTATTAAAGAAGAAACCAGAAGTTCAAGACACACTGTTGTGCTGTTAAACCACCCCAACAGGCCCTGCAGCACATGGGAGTCGGGTGGGGTCACGTGTGCTATTACTACAGGGTACAAATGAAGGGTGGGTCTCCCTCGGGGGACTGGAACACTGTGTTAACAAGTTTAACTAAGCAAGCAACCATGTAAATAAGATTCTAAAAGACTGGAGTTGAAATAACCTAAACTGAGTAGCTCTTTCAGGTACTTTTATTTGTTTAGTACACTGTAAAACCAGTAAGTCTACATTCATTTAAGTTCATTTTGATGTAGGATTGTACTCAGATTGTTTTTTCAAATAATATCTCCCAACAGCCAGCAGCTGTGGTGTTATGGCACACTCATGAAGATATTCTAATTTAGCCTGATTTGAAACTGCGTTCCTCAATAAGCAGCCTTTGCTAATGCTTTCAGAGACAACAGTCACAACAGCATTAGTGAACTGCACATGATTTGGTTGTTTGAGTATATATCAAGACCCCACATATCCCCATTTATAGTGACCACAATTAGATGTGTGACGTTTTCTAGAGCTGTTTAAAAGAGTCTCTTTTGCTTGAGTAGCTTTAACGCAAGTAATTTTGCTCCCACTTGAGTAATGTCTACGGTAGGTCTAGCAGGAGAACGTCTATTAAAAGGATACTCTTTCCTCTCCTGGTGAATGATCATTAAGGTTTTAATGAATTGGCTTCAGCTAAGAAAGAAACACATCTATGTGAGGTCTGGCTTGCAGGTAGACATCAAATGAGGGAGACCACATTGCAATATAAAGATATAAAGATCTATTCTATTAATTAAAGGTATGATATGATGGTTTGATTAGAGCACATCTAACCAAAGTAATCAATTAATCAAGCTCTCACACTCAGTTAGGTGCTGAAAATAGCAGCAGCTTGTTTGCTGTGCAGTATTTTTCTGCAGAGTGGTTGTATACAGTCCTACCAAATCTATCATATATCTATCTATATATATCTATATATCGATAAATATCCATCCTGAACAACTGCTAGAGGCTGATGTGGAGAAAATTAACATTTGCTTAGTCAAATGAACTAACCACATTTGAATTAAATGCAAATACCAATACTAGACCTTGGATTTTAACCCTGTGCCTTCCAATGGTTTACAGTATTCTTATATTAAAAGATATATTTCTTTTAGTCTTGGCTGAGGGTGTAGATTGAAATGTTCTTGTATTTTCCTTACAACTCCTCACGTAGATTTCAATGCATCCTTATTTGGGAGGAGAACGTCTTGAGTGCATGTGCCATTCATTGAGCAAGAGAGCTTTGGACGTGACCTCACGGCACTCATCCAATCAAATGTTAGATATTTAACAAAGTGGGCGGGGTTTCTGAGGGAAATCCTGACACACAGTGGCTGGTGGCTGACGGCGGGGGCGGGGCATGTAGACGGAAGTGTCTCCGGACTGGTCCAGCTGTCATCTAGAAGAGAGAGGAGACCATTTACACCGGCTGCTTAGGAAATGCAGAAAAAGGCTGAACGCTAAAATATGGCAACATCAAAACGATAAGGTCATGACGCCGAACTGAAGGTAGCTATGCCCAACACAACACCGAATACACACGTTTGTCGCTACGTTAGAACAACGGTCGAGGTTGCGTTACGTTATGTCGAGATGTAAAAAATGATGACAAGGATTGGTAAGGCTGTGTGACATTGAACATACAGGACACGAAACAGACGAGGTCGTCTAAAGAGCCTTACACCATTTCCAACTAGTCATGTCCTGGAAAATTTCCGCCGTCCTGTGTGTTGCTAACGGGTGTCGTGTGCGTAACTGAAAAATTCAAGAGACGTCGTCAGTCGTTGAATTCGTTATTTGCTACCCAGCTGGTTTGCAAATGTGCTACAGCGTCTCTGCGGTATCGGCTATTATCCTAGCCTAGCGGCTTTGGTGAAGGGAACTACCCTAGATTCAGAACAGACCGGAGACGTCATCGGCGTTTCCCTGTATTTAAATGGTCGCGTATGAGGAGGTCATTGCTAAAAAAAGGAAGATTATTCGGTAAGTGTCCGTGCCACGGTCACCGCGGCGCCCGAGCGTTCACGGACGCGCTGCGTACGCGTACTTTTAAATTGACTGCTGGGATCTGCACGATTAACCGGGGCACATGGAAGGTGGCGGAGCAGCTGTTAGCTTGCTGCTAGCTGCGTAACGACCTTTTTTGGAGACGTCAGCTTCACCGGCCCAGGCTGTTTGGCTGCTTGCGCTGGTTCAGGCTGGGTGTTATCCGTGGTTGCCTGCATGCTATCCGGGTGTTGTATTTCATCCAGGCCTCCCATGGCCGAGCCAGTCAATGATTTAATCTCATTGATTGCATCACAAGACCAGACAGGGTGCAGCCCAGGCACATTCACTGCGTTTGAGTGGCTTGTTTTTCGCTTTTAAAGGCCAGATCAACTTGAGGTGTTTCAGCCTTATGCTTTGTGTCACCCCTTCCTCCCCCCCCTCTCCTCCCTGCCCCTCCCCAACCTACGTTTTAGGATAAAGAAGAAGGTGAAAGCCAAAAGTTAACTGAAGATTTACTGGGTGTCCTAAATGGGGGACTACGGGTTCGGAGTTCTGGTGAAGAACAGCAGTGGTAACAAATCTGCTTTCCCTGTAAGGATCACTCCTCACCTCCAACCCCAGCACCCTCACAACCCCCCCAGCCCCCCTTCATTCATAAACAACACCTGCTCCACCAATGGGGGCAGTGCTTGGCTGTTCCCTGCTGTAGCCCAACACAGTAACATGCAAGATGAGATTCTGGAGTCAGACAAGTCCAAGGGTTTGGACCTCCAGGACATGCAGGAGAAGTCTCAGGTCCAGGCCCAGCCTCAGGCCCACTCTCCATGCCAGCCGGAGGCTGGAGGAGGCCTAGGAGAGCTTGAGGGGGCTCTCCCTGAAGACGGCTCATTGGAGAAGGGTTCTTTGGAGAGCAGTGGTGGGAAGGAGAAGCTGAGGATGGAGTCCCCGGTGCTAAGCGGGTTCGACTACCAAGACAGCCTGGGAATGGGTTCAAGCTGTGCACAATCCACCTCCTCCTCTTCCTCGCTGACCAGCTTTAACAACTGGTCCCCTGCTGTCCCATCCACCCATTCTCCAGTGGTCGGGGAAGACGTCGGAGGGTTCTTTGGCCCGGCTGGCTCCAACACCAACGGACCTCCCCTGCTGTTCCAGAACTTCTCCCACCACGCCGGGCCTGGCTTTGGAGCAGGAGGTAGTTTCTCCCCGCAGATAGGACCAGTCTCCCAGCACCACCCACCCACACCTCACCCCCAGCACTACCACCCCCATGGTCAGGGTGTCCCGCAGCAGCACCGGCGCTCCCCAGCTAGCCCTCATGCACCCCAGCCCTCCTTCCCTCCCCATCCCCATCCCCACCGCACTGGACCATTCACCCAGCTGCCGCACCTCGCTCCTGCCCAGAGCAAACCCCCTTCACCTTGGGGAAGCTACCAGAGCCCCTCCACTCCCACATCCACCTCCTGGAGCCCTGGTGGGTATGGCGGCTGGGGAGGCACGCAGGGGGTTCGAGAGTACCGGCGGGGGGTAGGCGGAGGGATGACGGGTCTTAACTCCATCTCCCCACTGAAGAAGTCCTTCCCCAACAACCAGGTAGATGAGATTATCACAATTCATCTAAAAAAAACGAAATACATCTTTTCATTAGTTGATATGTGAGGTATGAAACTGATCCAACTGTTTTTTTTTACAGGTTCCCTCTCAGAAGTTCCCCAGAAATAGCTCTGGCTTTAATCACAAGGGCTGGGTGGAGGACGGTATGAGCCGCAGTGACAATGTCTACCCTTTCCAGGTGAGCATATCACAGGTAATACCCAGACTGGTGTTTAGGGAACTACTAGGATTAATACCTAAGAATAGAACTGTGTTTAGTTGACATTTACTTGAAAACAGCTGAAGACTCTGCCTGTGGTCCTAAACGACTGCAAATAGTAAATATGTGCAGTTTGTCCTCCAGCGGCAAATTATGTCAATGCTTTTAATCACACTCATCTGTATCAAATGCAACAAACAGGCCATTGAGCAAAACAGGATACATGACAGTTAAGGCAACTAAAATGGATGAATTGAAACTTATTGTGCATGTCTGAGGTCTTATCTAGATCATTTCGTAGAGCGAGAGCAGTCTTATCATCTGCTCTGATCACATGGCCGTCATCTTGTCCTGATTTGAGAAATCTTGTGCTCCACTGCAGCTTTGCATGCTCTCAATCCATTATATACATCCATATACACACTGAAGCACTTTCGCTTGTGTTACATATTGCTCATCATAGCTTTTCTGTGTTTTTGGAATTCTGTTAAACGCTAATATCTTCTTACCCGAGACTATTTAATTAGAATTTGCATTGTTTTTGAAAGTAGGGGGATACATCCTTTTAGCTCCTTAAGTAGCATATCTTCTTATCTGATGCAGTGGAAAGATGTGATTTGGATTGCAGAAATATGCAGGTGATTTTGTGTAACATACTCTAGACTCCATTTTCTGTTTACAGTGCAATCCACTGAAGGTCTCTACGGGGATATTCTCTGCAGCTTTTTATTAGCTATTAGCATCATAGCAAACTATGTCAGGGCTCTGGCAGCTTGCTTGTGCGCTGCTTTCAGATGGTGATGCAGGAAGCGAGGATGCTAATTGTTGTCTTCCCCTCTTTCAGCAGGAGAGAACACGGTCCTTTGATGGTTTCAGCATGCACTCTCTGGAGAACTCCCTGATTGACATTATGAGGGCTGAGCAGGATTCCTTGAAAGGTTGGTTCCCACACGAACAACAGCGAGAAAAGGACCATTTTTCTCACCGCTGGCTGTTGATTAATACAGCCGTTTGATTAATGCATTTGATGGCAAGTAGGAATATATGGGGTTTTATATACACAGGGACAGCTGATTGTGTTCGTTGCAGGACTTCAGTTTGAACATGCTTACTGGGTCCCAAAAGACTTGATTAGCTGTTTCTGAGGCTGTATTTTTTTGAAGTTCATCAAACTAATGCATTGTTTTGTCTTTCAGTCAGTGTTAAAGAGACAAGTGTGTTGTCATGAGTTTAAGACTTTTTTTTAAACTAACATACTAATGGCACCAACAGAAGCAGATCATTAAAGAGCTTCACCACATGTATATTAAGTTGTATATTATTTTGCTGTATGATATGTGAGATTTAGTAATGACACCAAAGGGATGCTACGGGCATATTTGTTTTGCCACTCAAAAGTATTGAGGTTAGATACTCGGCATTAGGTAAAGCATGCTACTATTGTTGGTGTTTTGTCCACCTCCGTTGTCTGTACCTTTTCTTTGCATTTCTTGGATCAGCTAACTACTGATTTTAATCAAAATGTTGCCCATTTTAGACTTTAAAAAAATTAATTCGGTCAAATTAGTCTGCTGACAGCTGCTTTACCTTTTTTAAGAATTCACAAATACGGCTTCTTTTGTCCAGTGAACAAATGGGTTTTGTAAAAGCTTATATTTCCCCAAAGTAAAGTAACAAAAGTATTTTAGTCGGTACTGCACACGTTGCAGTCGGGTGTATGAATATATCATGCATGAGACCCACTCAGATTGGTTACGGTGCTGTCTCACATTTCTGTCTTATTCTCCATAACTCATGAAAACAATCACCTGCAGCAGTTTGGCTGTGCAGACTCTTTGATCTCAACTCTCTCATTAATAAAACATCTGAGTTTTGTTGCAGTCACTCTGAAAAGAACCCATTTTTTTCCATCACAGTCAGGTCTACGGATGCTAATCTGGGCCAGCTCATGCATATACCTTCTCTTTTGACTGGCAGTCTTTCTGCCATTTCCCGTGATGGGATTTTTCATCACTTAATTTACAAGTCACTTTCCTCAATAATAAATGGATCTGCTTATTTTAACACACGTTCTTGGACTTCTTCCAGCATTTGTTTTGCATATGATATTACACTAAAACTTTTAACATGTAAGCATAACCTGAATGACATTTGAGGTTGTCTGTTGAATTCCTCAAACTACATGCTTTCATGGACCTTTTTTCCAACAGACAATTACCCCGAACCATTCCAACATAACTTCATTGGGTTGGGAAGCAATTTATACATAACAGAAAGGCATTAATGTGATTATTACTTCAGTTTTATGTAGTTTCATGATGTGATGTCCTGAGGCCTCTCCTGTTTTTTGTCACGCAGGACGCTACAGCTTCTCTCACCAGGGTGGAGACGGGCCTCTACCTATGAATGGTATGTAAATGACATGCATACAAATATGCAGTGCTGGAGCAGAAGTCGGGGCTTGAAATGAATGTCTGTCAAATGCAGATTAAAAGTAATTCTGTCAAGACTCAAATTTCAGTCCTTCGTTGCCATTTACGCACAGCTGATAAGAATTTCAGCTCATAAAGTAAGAAACTAAAGCGAAAGCTGTAGCTATCGCATAAGTCCACTGAGACGTGAAACAAGTGGTAAATACATAACGTGAATCAAGTTGCATTACTTGTTTTATACCTTGTTGAACTGCTGTGCTAGTCACTGTGATACGCAACCAAAATGGCTCACTAAAAGGAGACGAGACTTCTTTAAGTAGGAAAAACAATGCTGTTGTCAGGGCGGCAGAAAGAAAACAAATATATTCTGTCGAAGGCAGATGATGTACGTTTTGTAAGATGTTGACAGGGTTTCTTTAGTTCATGGATTCAGGGTAAATGAGTTTAATAGTAATAATTTGTTTTGTTTGTTTGTTTTTTTCCCTAAACGTTTAGATACGTTTCATGAAAAGCATTTTGGCCATTAGATATTCGCCCTGGCTGTTAGTTTTAAGATATAGTAGCCATTTTGGCCGGTGATCCAACAAAGCCATTTCAAGCCCCGGCATGCCGTGACTCGTTGTTTTTTATTGTGTGCCTTTTTATAAAAAGCCATTTCAAGAGTGTCTTGTGTTGTTTTACATGCAGCAAGAAGTTATGGCAGAAGACGAGGTAAAGCTTGTGAACATGTCTTTTTCTCTGTTATTTAGAAAGCAGTAATTAAATGATTTTTGTCTGTGTTTGTCTGCTTGGCTGTTCAGTGTCACTGGTTTTTTCTGCCTTGAATATCGTCACTGTTTAAGCCCCTTTTTCCTGTAGCCTTTCAAGGTTGCCTGCCGAGACCCAGTAGTGATAATACCCATGCTTTTACTGCGTCATCAAAAATAGCAATCATGGCTGCTTTTTGTATGTATGTCTTGACAATGATTTAATTGATTTTTAAATCTAATCAAATTCCAAGCTCAATGTAGTAGTAAAGTGTTCAAAACGGTAACAATTGTGGTTCAGCCTCGCTAGTGGAGAGCCACTATGTGTAATGCAGACCGTTCTCCCCACCAGGCCACTCGTCTCTGTTCCCCATGGAGGACGAGCGCTCTTTTGGAGAGGACGAGTCCGGTGACCAGGGGCTCGCTGGCCTTGGCTCAGCCCACTGTTTCCCCCACCTCAATGGTGAACGAGTGGAGCGATATTCTCGCAAAGTGTTTGTCGGAGGGCTGCCTCCCGACATAGATGAAGGTAAAGGCATGTTACAGCTACAGAGGATGCTTCTCTAGAGCCAGTTCTGTAGATCAAAAGCCGTAACAAAGGCACAGTTTTGAACTTTTATTTTCCTATAAAATCCATAATGTTTGTAAAGCAAAGTGATTTTACTATAATTTGTGAGAATGTATTGTAAAGTGGTGCAAATGCTGTAATATAACACACAATACAATTCTCAATGCCTCTATCAGCCATATACTGTGTGTGAAACTCCAAACTTGATTCAGTTTAGAGGTCAGCAGTAAATACATTACTGATTTTTTTTTTTTTTCTTCCTTTCTTTCTCCTCAGATGAAATCACTGCCAGTTTCCGCAGATTTGGTCACTTGTTTGTCGACTGGCCCCACAAGGCAGAGAGCAAGTCCTATTTTCCACCCAAAGGTGAGTCGAACCAGTTGAACATTATTTCTGCCAGCAGGGTTGGCTGCACAGCGTCGTCACGAGGAGTATTTCCTTGTTGTGCCCGCTCATTGTTCTGCGTGTCCAACTTTTCCAGGATATGCATTCCTGCTGTTTCAAGACGAGAGCTCCGTTCAGGCCCTGATTGACGCCTGCATTCAGGAGGATGGCAAGCTTTACCTGTGTGTCTCCAGTCCCACCATCAAAGACAAGCCTGTGAGTTTTTTCTGTGATTCGTCTTAAGTACAAAACTACCACAAATGTTAAAATCATACTCGCACAAGAGGTCTTTTGTTTTAGTCGACTGGTAACCGTGTGAAGTAATCATGAACAGTCAAAGGCTAATTTCAACTGTAATGTTTGTTTTGGTTAGTTTATTCATGTGTTGCAGTATTCTGCCCCACAGCATTAAAGGTGACAGATGACAAAAAAATGTAACCTCACTATTGGTTGCGACTACAGTCGTGTCATTCCAGAGCTCCATCAGATTGAGCCGAAGACATTTAATCCATATTACATAACCTGCAAGCTGCTTTCATTTTCACAATCCAAACTATCTTTATCACAAAGGAGTCGAGCCGAGAGGGAAATGTTTTTTATGTTTTATGTTTATCTTTCACTTTGGTTTTTGCAGGTCCAAATCCGGCCCTGGAACCTAAATGACAGTGACTTTGTAATGGATGGCTCTCAGCCATTGGACCCAAGGAAAACTATCTTTGTAGGAGGTGTCCCGCGTCCCCTACGTGCAGGTAAGTGTGTGAATGTGTGTATGTGAGTGTGTGTGGTGGACCCCTAACTGTACTGCATTCTTAAGATTGTTTTGATCCGACTAACTTGCGTTGTGCGTCGCTTTTGCAGTGGAGCTTGCCATGATCATGGACCGTCTGTATGGGGGAGTCTGTTACGCTGGGATTGACACAGACCCTGAACTCAAATATCCAAAAGGGGCGGGGCGAGTAGCCTTCTCCAATCAGCAAAGCTACATTGCAGCCATTAGTGCCCGATTTGTTCAACTGCAGCACGGAGAGATTGATAAACGGGTGAGTCCATCTGATGTTAGCAGCTTCCTCTTTGGGTCTTAAAAAAAAAAAAAGAGTGGATGTTCATGAAATATTTATTCCCTCCTATCTAACATGCCGCTGTGCATGCATTCAAATTTTTCTCGACCTCCATTTTAACTCGTGGTTTTCCTGTCATCCATTTAATCTCCCCTTTCTCAGGTGGAAGTGAAGCCATACGTCCTGGACGACCAGCTGTGTGATGAGTGCCAGGGCACCCGCTGTGGGGGGAAATTTGCTCCTTTCTTCTGCGCCAACGTAACCTGTCTGCAGTACTACTGTGAGTACTGCTGGGCAGCCATCCACTCCCGGGCTGGACGCGAGTTCCACAAGCCGCTGGTGAAGGAGGGAGGCGACCGACCACGACACATCTCCTTTCGCTGGAACTGAGGCGAGAGGAGAGAAGGGAGGGAGACGACGCAGGATCGGGGGAGGGATTGAGAGAAAGGGGTAGTTAGGGAAGGGGTACGGGCTATGATATGAAAAATAAATGCACTTTTCTTTTAAGTTAAAAAAAAACCTAAACTTAATTTATTATTTTATTTTTAATTCGGCCTTCTAAAAGAAGTAAATGCTAAGAAGAGAGTGAAATCCCATTTATGTTTTGACTTTAAGTGTGCATGAGCATATGGATGCATTAGACTTTGATTTAGGTGTTTTCTGACTTGACTGTACTTTCGTTTCACGTTAGCTGGCAAAGCTGCTTACATTTGTTGTCAAGAGTAACATAAAATTTAAGTGAGGTTCATCATACTTAAAACCTAAGTATACTAACTATGGACGTTGAGTTTAAGAAGGGTGCATTTTCTTACTTTTCGCTTGCAGGATTAGAGAGCAACTGTACCATTTTACCAAAGGTTGAGTGCAAATGGTTGGGTTGAACAGAGGAGGAACACAGTTTCAGATGGTCGGACGATTTGAGTTTTTCCAAGAAGCTCGGTGTATAGCATCTGGCCACGTCACAAAACAAAATCTCCCCTCAGTCTGGCACACACACTTAGATTGCTGGCATGAGTTTTTAGGTCTTGGTTTAAAAGTCGACACTTTGTAACCAGAAAGGGCAAACCAAAGATTGGCCTAAAACGCATCATCAAAAAGCAGATGTGGATCTGAGGGTTAACAGGATAATATTGTGTCCTCTTGTCATTCAGCGGAGGAAAGGCTCGAGTTGTCTGGAGTTTCGGTTTGTGGGTGTCAGCTAATAATGACACAGCCCTCAGGGCTCAGGTATTGGCAGTAGTATTTGCTTACTTTATATTGTCAGGGATATTAGCACTGGAAGCTAACATGCTAATGTAGTACAAACTAATGGGAACGCACAGTCCAGTCTCCCTGAGCTGTCCTCATGGTGTACCACTGCACGCTCTACCATGACTGGAGCTTCTATCACAAGTGTTGTGGTTGGATATGGTAGTAGCTAGAATTTGCTGTCACAGAGATAAATATATTATTTTATACATGGCCTGCTGATTTTTGTACAGTGTTTTATAGCTGATTATTTTGTCATGAACATATATACATTTATTATGCACTACTTTTCTAAATATTTTTTTCAATAGTCATTTTAGGCACATTTTTCACAAATGGGAGAACTCCTTTTGCAATACCTCATTTTTTTCACTTGGTGAAAAATAATTTTGTACCTTTGTTACTAAGAGATCTGCATTTATGGTAAACTTAATTTAAAAAAGAAAATGAATGATATTAATATAATTTTCAATTAGCTTTTATATATTTAAGTGCTGGTAAATCTGAAAATTGTCTGGTGCATTGGTGTGATTCTGTAGATAAAGGAAAAAAAAAAAAGAATAAGGCTATCATTAGCCAGTCATATATGGATTCTCCTCTGTCCTAATAAACATAATTACAGGATCCTAAGGCATGACAAGACCTTTCTAAACTGATTTTGATAGTCTTGAAAATATATTATGACATTTCTCTCCTAGGTGTATTCAATAAGATTATCAATAGGGTAAATGTTTTGGCTTTGGTCAATGTGAAACCTTCCCTTCTATCACCGGAGTGAATATCAGCTGTTTGAATATTTAGATCCTCTTTCTGGGACTGCCTGTAAGTTCTACTTATTCTTGGCATGCATAATGTAATACAGAAATAACATGGCTAGTGTTAATGCAGGACCTAATGTAATGCACTAGATCTCCTTTTTCCTTTTTAACGTTCTTTTCCTTATCTCTTTGAGATCACCTCTCTTGTAGTCTCTCTTTACATGATGGAGTCTGCCTTCCTTACACAGACATGATGTTTATGCAATCTACACAGTGACAACACGTTGGGTGCGTTTTGTAATGTAGAGGACACTCAGTAGGACATAGGTGAGGAGACTTGATCACTTGACCCCCTTTGTGATGTGGCATGCTTTGGGACATAACCTGAATGTGATTTAATGTTGCAAGTTAACTTTGAGCCATTACGTGCAATACTTATTCTTTCCAGAAACAAGTCTCCGCAGTGTAAGTCATTTAACCCATATAAACCATGCAGTCATTTACACATTATTTGTTTCCTATTGTTCATGCTTATGTCTGCAAGAAAAAAAAAACTAATTTATATCTGAATTTATTTTTAAACATTAGTTTTGTGCTTATTTACTTATTTTGCTACTACCATGCTACTGTGATTGAAAACATTGTATATACTAGGTTGATAATGTATTTAGCATTTGCTATATTTTCAATTGAAATGTATAACTATCATTTTGATCAGATTTTTGTTATATTTTTGGGTTGATGTGTTAAACTCGTTGATGTGTCTAGGTTTTCTAATTGCTGTATTGTGCTCCACATTTTCAGATGAAAAGAATATTGATTATGTCTGTTAGTATTACTTGATTGCAAAATTTCAATAGTTTTTAATTGTATGCTGGGAAGGTTATATTTATTAACTTTTTTTTTTACCTGATATCATTTTGATTTTTATTAAGTAATTTCACATTTATACGTAAGTTCCAATTTTTATATTTTCTTCCTGATTAATTTACGCTACAATACAGAAGTCAGTTTTTATAGTTGGTTTGTATTATTGAAGTAAAACAAAGATCTAATGTCATATATTAATTTGCTGCCAACTGTTTGTAACTGTATGCATACATTTGAAGTATTTGTAGTGTGAGATGTTGAACGAATAAAACAGCTGTGAGGAAGAATATGCCCAATGTTGATTAACAAGAATTTTCCAGTATTTTCTGAGGCCTGTGTTAATAGTTTTTTTTTTTTGTTTTTTGTTTTTTTCTCCCCCCTTCCTGATGGTTAAATGAAAATCTCACACCTGATGCCATTGTTGTGTGACAGCACTTTTTTTGGCACATCTGGTGGGTTAAGTTAAATCATGTCCAAGGTATTTATAAGCTGAGGCTTATTTCACGCCTTAGTGAGTGTTATTTCACTCGCCTAAACCTCCTGTCTTTTCTCCCAACAAAACCTTTCCTAGTCTAATGAAAGCTTTTTATTTAAGTGAAAAGTATATACATGGGCAACAAAATATCATGGATGAGGTCACTGAGATTTTTCAACCCCAATTCATATAAACCTAATTACACTCAATGTTCTGAGTACTGAAATGCGTATTACAACAACGGGGAAGTCTTTAAAATATATGGTTTTGTACAATTATGGATGAGAAATCAGAAGCTGATCTAGGATTTGAAGGGAGAGCTTAAGGAACTGCAAATACAAAATGTCCAAGGATATCCCTATTGTGATGCTTTGTTTATAGATGAAGCTATATATAAAATTGTTACGGTTGGCTCCTAACATGGTACTTACAGATTATTGCAACAATAATATATTATGACACTAATATGGATCCTTTTTCTGTACTTGTTTAATACTTAAAATACATTTAGCTAATAAATTAATAAATCTCATGTAGGCCTTCTACATAAAGTGCATGCATTGGCCTACCTCCCCTACTACTGCATCTTGGGAAAGCTGCTGTAATTTACACAAGCAAAGAAGTACAGAGAAATGTGGCTTTTTGACACTTTTACATAGAGACTTGATAATACCGCCACCTGCTGGCTGACGGCGTTAAAAGCAGAATTTTGGACCGTAGAAAAGAAAAGCTCAGTCCCGACAGCTGTCCAAGGACAAAGCAAGTGTCAGCCTAGTTCAGAGGGGGAAATATGGGCCCTGTTAGAACTGTGTATGTGCCCCAGTTTAGCTCACAGCTGAGCTCCAGTAAAAGAGATGAACCACAACCAGGCCAGACTGAGGCCCCCTCTCGGTGCCACCACGGGGACAAGCGCGGCAACAAGCGGGATAAAGTTAGGGGTGAAAAAACTCGGTCGGTTTTAAAAGTGAAATTACCAAAGCTCAACAACCACACCAAGACGTTGCCAGTCGAGGACGAATCAGCAAAGAGATGGACGCTAAAGCCCGCCGCAAATATAATCAAGACAACCGCGAGGCCAGGAGGAGACACGTAACGTTGCCGTTACTGTTAGCTTAAGTTGGCTAGTTAGGTTAGCTGCTAGCTAGGTTAATGCTAGCTAGCTGGCTAGCATCAGTTTTTGCCTGTTGACCAGAGTAAACCGGCTATTAATGTTGATCAGGGTGTAATGTTAACTTAAAAAATAAATAACACAAAACTATATTTATTTATTTTTTACAACAATATGTCTTGTTAAACATTTCACATCTGTAGGTCACTAAAAAGCACTCGGGTTAAACAAACAGACGGCCATGACCTGTGATGTGGAGTCAAGTTAATATTGCTTCATTGTGAGGGCTCACAAGCTAAAAAGTCTGGAAACCACTGCAAACTATTTTTGTAAAACTTTATATACTACAATATTCAAGCTTTTTTTTTCAATTGAATGGCTTTTTTGTTTGTGGCGGTGTTTACAGGGTTGGATTAAATTATTTTAATTAAATTGTTGTGTCACCCCCAGAGTTAACATCTCTTTTCCACACACAAGTCCCCACACAGAGGCAGGTATGTAACTTTATTATCACACAAATCTTTTTAGATCAGCTGATGGGCAACCATTGACAAAACTAAGCCTAAACAAGCTGTGAACTGGTGCTGTAAATTGCAGGTAGACTAAACTGTCAGCGGGAGCCTCTTATTCACGTTAAGTTTCTTTGTTGTCAGGTGCTGGCACTCATCCTGACTCTGTCGGCGGAGATGTTTTCTGTTTCTCCCAAAGACCAGCCAGCAAAGTAGTGAAGGGGAAGGAAAAGGTAGGCCCCATGCAAAGTGTACGTGATGTGCAATGGTGACGAGAAAAGGGAGAGGTGACACTGAACAAAGCAAAAAAGAATACACTCAAAAACATTTTGTAGTTCAATTATTTAATGGAAGAAATAAAAAACCAAACACTGTAACATCAATTCCATTAAGTCCAATGTACCAGACATTAAAACTGATACTTCAATTCGAGCCACTACCATACTGTTTTGTTTTGTTTTGTTTTTTACCTGGAAATGTGTACCTGTCCTGGATAGGCCAAGATTGCTGTTCTTAGGACCATTTCCAGGATGCTGGAGGAGAACCAACTTATCAGACAGAGACTGACCACCCTCAGCCAGCCCAACTGAGGCTGGACTGACTGACTGAAGCAGGTCGCTTTATTTTCGAGGATATCCTCAGTGTTTCTCCACAAGTTCTAATTAGTGGATATGTTTACTTTCTTAAGCATGTTGTTGCTACAACAAGGCACACTTTGGTGGTTCATCTGTTTTTGTGTTGATTGGTTGTGTGCTGTGAGACCATACAGCAATCTGCATCAAAATGTATTTGTCAGAGAGAACGGTATTTTACTACATAATGTTTAGTTGACTGGTATTTTATTAAGAGTCCATATTGAAATGGCTGTGCTAAAGTTCTTCTTCACATTAGTGTGATATTTTAAAGGTTCATAATACAAGCAGATTAAGATTAATACATATAGATGCACATAAACACAGTCCCGTACAGTGACTCTGCAGCACGTGCTGCCTTTGTGAAGTTGTAAACTGTTGGCTGAGACTGTGTCAGAGCATACTGAAATAGTTGCAACATGTGGACAACATGCATACATCAAAGATATAAAATACAATCAATAAACAAAAAATGATTATACAGTTGTGTTGCATGACACTGAACATGTTATTTCCTCATAGTACAACATGTTGCAGGAATTAGGAAAAAAAGAATCTCAGATAAAACTCTTAATTATCCACCAGAGGGCACCAGCTCCTCTAATGTCAATGTCTGCTGTGGTAGTTTTAAGTTATTGGTCACAAAACACTATATACTCTTATACTGTGGACTTGTGGCTCCTTTTTACTGCCCTCTCACTGACATTTCACCAGCCAATTGTAACATCAGGAAACTAATACACATCTGTACTTGCATGTGTTTTACATTTCAGAAAGGGGCTTGTGTTGTGCTTCTGTGAATTGAAGAATATTTCCCGAACACTTAAGAAGTTGCATGTAGTTTGTCTTATAAGCTGTCCTAATTTGGTTAAAGAAGGTGCTGCTTTGCCAGCTGCTTTTTACCTTACAAATTTTTAGAAGAGAATAGTTTTGATCATTTCCAAAGACTGTTTTGAAATCTTATGTTATTCGGACAGATTTTTGATTTCAATGCAGTCAACTGGCCTGAATGTCATTGTTCAATCAGTCATTCATAAACAGAAAAGTGGTGAATAATTTAAAATAAAGGTACTGACCTGAACTTGACCAAAGGTTTCGGCGATGATTCAAGTTTACTCCTTTTATCGGGATTTATATTAGTGAATTGACTTGAGAGCAGCATGTGGCTGTGATTATTTTAACTGTAATATAATTGCTGTTTAACCATGGACAATTTGCTTTAAATTGTTCTGCAGTTTCTTAATGTTTTGATTAATGAGCCTCATTGCCTCTCTGCTTAGAGGCCTGTTGTTTTTTCACGCTTTCCTCCTGTAAGCAAGACATGGCAGCCTTATCAGAGTTCTCACTGAAGTTCAGAGGAGTGTTGTGTCTGCACAGTACAGTATGCGCTTTACTAAACACCAGTGTAGAACTGAATGGTGAGGGCCCATATTTATACAGCTGGGAATCTTTTCAACACATAGGCAAGACATTTGTTGTATATCCTTTCAGTGTTTATAGGTTTATCGTATGGATAACTGCAGGCACTTTTTACTGCGTTTTGAGAGATTTTTGAGTTGTCCTGTTGCACCTGTGGTCATGTATGTGATTATTTTGCTCATTACCTCGCACCTCATCGTAAAATCCCTCTAACACTTGCACCTGCAGCCCTGTCATTTCTATCAAGTCTGATGACAAGAATTTTGAACAACACCTTATTTTAAAACATGATTTTATCAGTTCCCTTCAAATAATCCTAATTATACAAATGACTACAAGCAGCTTAGATGCACTGAGTAAGAACATGCTTTGACTCTTTCAGAAACAAATCTTTACGTTCCTGGGCTTGTGGTTTAACAGCATTGAGATTAAATGACCGTTGGGCTGGTGATTGGTAGTTAAACGGGTCTTTTAATCAGAGCTGCGGTCTACTAGGAGACTGGCAGACTGTGGCAGCTGTACCTCTAGACCACACTGCAAAGCCTGTTGACCAGCGGTTTGCTGCATTGTTTACACAGACAGAGGCCCCCGAGATGTTGTGCACTTGGAAACAAGCGTCTTCTTTTTTTTTTTGCACAGGACCTGTTCGAAAATAACAGCAGAAAGACTGTTTGAGAGGAAGCCAGTAAAAAGACACTGAGCTATAAAATGTAAATACAGCAATAAAGTTCGATGCATATCAAGTACTGTTTCATAAAGTCGCTTCTGTTGTTGCAGCTCTAACATGCAAAGCCTCTGTTTGGATTCTAAGCATCTTTCTCAGGTCAGCATGCGTGTTGGGTTTATTCAAATGTTGACATCCAAGATGGCGTGGTGGTGCTTCTGCCTGATGATGATTCAGTATGATTTAACACCTACTTTACCACATCCTGACTGAAAAGGCTCAATGTGAGAAACCTGATAATGCAAGTGTGATAGCTGGTAATGTCAGCAGATATGAGAGCTGTGTTGTTACACTGAAGGCAGTGGCAGGACAAACACAGTTTCACACAGAGCGCAGCCACCTGTCGGCTGATAGCAAAGCAACTAGCTAGCTCCCACGTGTTTGGTTGAACCTTTGCACTTTTTAAATAGGCTACAACTAAATGTGCATGTGTAGATTTTGATCTAGTGGATAAATGAGTTTAATGTTTATTAGAAATATAAACTGTGTCTGCAGCATAACAAGCAGTTTACACGTTATTAGTTCATAATTGTTACGGCGTATTGGTTTTCACTCTCCTTTTAGCTCTGTTTTTGTCACCAACTCCGCTTTAGCTGCTACTTATCTTCACCAGCTAGTTGTTAATTTTGCTTGTCAGATGTTTGCTGAAAACAGCTGCCAGGAAACAACGCTGATGAGAGCGATGTCGGTTTGTTACCCGATTTCACATTACACCTCGCTAGCGGCACTGTGGGGTGGTACTTAGGCAGGGGGGAACCTTTAGCTAAATGCTAATATCAAAATGCTAACATGCTGAAATTTAGCAGGTACAATGTTTACTGTGTTCACTATCTTACTAACCATAATGAAGGTTATGGGGCCTCGTGTGTATTACACCAACTCAACTTCAGAGCATTTCATTATTTTCACTGCCAGACAAAGTCAAGCAAAGTTAAAATTTGCAGGAAAAACAAATGCTGTCACAGAGTTTCATCAGCCTTGATTGAGTTAACAGACAGTGTCGAGCAAATGGCTGTGAAGTGTCTCTTTTATCTCCGGTGGTGTATGCAGAGAAGCAGAAGACACGTTAATCCACCAGGCTTTCCTCCAGACTTAAGAGATACGGCACTATAGTGTATCACTTTGACTTGAGATTGGGCAAAATGAAAAAGGAGCGGTTCACGCTTCCCTTTAATCTTGTCTCAGTCAATGTGAATTTGTAGTTGAAGTCTTAGCAGCCAGTAATCACAGATACAGATTCCCCTGTACCTTTACAGTTGTTACTGGATTGATATTTGTATATTTGGAGTGTAAAGGAAGCCAAGTGTACGTGTTTTAGCACATTAATTCCCTGCATGACTAACAATGTTGGACTCAACAACACGGTCTATAAGGTGCTAATGGCTACCTATCTGCACACAGAAGAGAGAGTTCAGTGACACAAAGTTGCAGTCACTTCTTCATATGCAGCACTGAGCCTAAATAACCCTCACTACAGAACTCTTACTCGTACGTGTAGTATTTCTGTCACTTGTGATCTTAATCGTCTGATGACAAATGTTTCCCAGTTCCATCGCGGTGCTCTGAATATGTGTGACTTCAAGAAGCCGCAGCTCATTTTCAGGAAGAAGTGTTGAAAGATGTATTTGTGGTTTGCTTTTTTCAGTAAATGCGCACATTGTTGCCAGACTCTGCGATGCTTCATCACATTACACAATCTGCATAACAGCAATTTGTCGTGGTGAATTTGGCATTTACTGTGGCTGCAGTGCTTTCGTCAGATAAGGGGTTACTTTTATTTGTTTTGGCTTTTTAAAATATTATTAACAGGGTTGCTTCACACAACAGCGTGTGAAAACCCAATGAAGTGCGTAAGGATCCAATCACCTAAACACGGAGCTATGATTGCACTCATTCAGGGGCCTGAAGAGGCAATAATGAGAGAACACATCGGACCACCTCCAGCATCCCAACAGATACAACATACCCCTCAGACTGAAGCTGGTTTCTCCTTTGTCCGCAAGTCGCATCATTATATATGTTAAACTTCTAATCTAAAAAATAAATGTATATCAAAAGTTTGGACATACTTTCCCATTCAAGTAAATGGGAAAGTATGTCCAAACTTTTGTTTGTGTGTGTGTGTGTACTTGCTTTAGTATTCTGGTGGGGACTTTAACCTGATTGCACACTGACACATGTGGACTTGTGTCACTGTGGGGACAAAAAGTGAGGTCCCGATGGGGGAGATTCTGAATTTCACGGAGATGACATGTTTAAAGGTTCCACTGAGGTTAGGGTTAGGGTTAGGCAAGAATAAGTCATGGTTAAGGTTAGGGTAAGTCTGCAGGAAATGAATGTAAGTCAATGTAATGTCCCCACGAGGCACATAAACACAACTGTGTGTGTGTATATATATATAGCATAATTAGGGTGTGTGTCTATACTTTTGTTACTTTAGTTTATTTGTGATAATACTAAACTAATCCTGAAACTAATGTCCTGATCATCTTAACAACGCTGGACTCATCTGAAGGCACGCAGACTAAAATGCATCACAAATAAACTCCTTTCCTTAGATTCAGGAAAAGATCTTCGGAGCTCATTTAGCTTTGTAGCTGTAACCCATCGTACCCTTTACTCACAACGACATTAAACGCCAGTTATCTTGAAGCTGTGCCTTTCTTTTCTTCTTAGTTTGTAGTTTATTTTGACTGTCTCCAGATGAAAAATTGACTCGGTCTTGATTAGCTTGTGATGGCTACAGTGAAGAAGTCTGTGGGTTGCTGTGTGTGGGAGTCATTAGTGTGTTTGACTCCGCTTTGATGCAGCGCCGTGGCGACAGCAGACGCAAACCTCACTTAGTAAAGATTTTGTGGGAGGTTATATGACCATATTTCACATGTAGGTGGACTGAGACTTTGTATTCGGGAATATTCAGCACACGGCTCATGATTTATAATTGTCTGCATCCTGTAAAGATAATAGAAAATAGATTAAAGGTAAATAAAGAAGATTTTTTTTTCTTGATTTAGCCTCCCAAGTGCGTGTGAATCTTCCTAAAAAACACATTGTTACACTTCAGTAAAATCTGAGCCACACGTGTGTATTATTATTATCATCCAATGATCTTAATGTGTACTCCACACTGTTTCCAGCAGAACAAATGCAGGTGAAGCGAGGCGGACGAGAGAGCAGTGCTATTTGGGGCACGTTAGCTCTCTGGCCTGCTGCTGCTGCTGCTCCGCCCTGTAAGGAGAGACTCCGACTCTAACCTTTGCTTGGACGGTCAGGTTGCACCGGCTCTGTCTGCAGCTTCCCCTGTGCGTCTTCCCCCACAACGGGAGACAGACCCAGCAGGAACTCTCTCAGCACCAAGAAAAGACTAGACTAGGTTACACTGGTGGTGGATCACGTGGGACATCTCATGCACTGCAGGGTCACCCTCAAATTATTTAACAATCAGGCTACTTCTGGATATGCTAATGCTATGCTAATGTAGTAGATTAGCTAATTAAGCTGAAATACATCAATACTATTACTACTACTACTTCTGTGGATGGTAGTCTAGTGATGCTGCGAGAACAAAATAACGTTGCTTCTGCAATAGCCAAAATGTACTACTCACTACTTCCTCCACAACTGCTAGTATTTCTATATAAACGACCGATATTACTGCTTCAGTTAACTCGTCCATTCTCGTATATGCCCCCATCCTGCAGTATTGAGTGGTACAATACAAAGGAACAGTATAGTCAAGTTTTTTGCTAATTAGTCATTTGAAACAATTTTATTCAGTACTTATAATCAAGATCAATATGCAACCTGATGATGTGGTCTTAAAACAACAATGCTTATTATTCATATTTTGATGAATGGTGATTTTTGATGATTAGATTTAGATTTTTAGTGAAATAGTGATTGTTTTTCCAACCTTTACACCACCACTACACGCCTACAACCAATCACTTTTTCCAGCTAATTGAATTCTACAGAAATATAGTATAGCATATGGCTAAATGTTTCCAATAAGTTGATCCCCTAAATTCCCCAGTTTTGTTTAAATGTCAAACATATGCACGCGCACACACGCATATGAAAATGAGCTTTTACCTATATCTGGTAGAATATATGTATGGTGCTTTGTCCCTGATAAAATAAATAAATGATGTTGAGGCGCTGGGGAGTCGAGCCCCTGATGCCACTGTAATCCTGCTGATTACAGAGAGTCTCTCTGGGGGCTGATCACAGAGCTCTGGACAGCACACTCCTGTCACCTCACAGGTGGCCTTTGTATGTGTGGGCGTATGGGAGAGACACATACAGTAGACAAGGAGACAGACACCAAACTGGGAGCAGACTGTAGGACTCGGCATGCAATACGCACATTCATTTTTACATCAGCTGCTGTGCATGTCTTTTTCTGCCTGAATGAACACTGAACCTCACTCAGAATTACATTTAACCTCCTGGTGTTCATCTCTTCTGTTTTAACATCCACGCCCTTTTTGGCTGGTTTTCAACATGTTGCATCGCCTCATCCCATCAGTGAGTAGTTAAGAGGCCATGTTTGGGGAGGCTGGAGCTGCTGCTGTACCTCTCATGAGGTTTCCTAATACTCTGGAGCCCTACAGGTATGAGCTTCAAACAGGCACGAGGCGCCTCTGTCTCCACCGACAGAGCAGAGACTGGGACTAATCGCAGCGGGCGCCACACACCTCAGGAAGGTAGCAATTTTCCATCATTACCGTTAAATCCTCCTTAAAAGAACCGGATTCCACAGACCTAATTACAAGGTGTTAATAATAACAATGTAATGACAGTCATTTTAGTGCCTGCCCAAAACCATAATCCAACAAACTGACTCTCACATTTGTGTGAGTGCGCGGTTGCCGCATGGTGATATCTGAAATTTGAAAGCGCCGTGATTGTTATTGATTACCATTGTGATCGCTCCCGCACTTGTGTGCGTCAGGTCTTGCTAGTTGGGGCTTGTAGCAGGAGCTTTGTCAGCTTTTGTTGAGTGGAAATGCAGCTCTGCAAATGCCACGCCGGCTCTTATTATCCTGGTGCTGCTGGTGCTCGGAGACGCAGCGAGGACAATCCACCAGCCTAATTGCAGAGGATTGATTTACTTACATTAGGGCCCACACACACACACACACAATACCAGAGTCTCATCCAACATTCCTAGCCATTAATTCAGGACATCAAGCAGGACTACTTCCCGGTGCTTTCACTGACAACTAAAGGTTTGCAGTTTGCACAGTGACTAAAATGCAGTCAGTAATTATGATGAAAAAATGTGTGTGAGCTATTTTCAAGAACCAATCTTCTCCCTGCGTAATTAAGGTTAAATGAGGCTGTTGTGCAGGTGACCTGCTGTCTAGTTGGGGGGTGTGGCATCACAGGGATCCCGTTCACTGCGCCCCAAACACACCGTCCAATCACAAGTTTCCCCCGGGATCAGGACGCGTCATAGGCCGAAAGTCCCGAGCACCTCCCGAAGTTTCCCCCAACACCGAATCTGTCAAACTTTGTAACAACTCTCTCCGAATTTCTCACCGTCTTTGACGCCGCGTGTTTGCACTCCGTGACAAAAAAAGGTATGCGTTTTCTGGGTTGGAATTAGATATCGATCCCGGCCTCCTCCACCACCCCACCCCCCAACAAAAATGTCTTCCCCTGGAGACGAGTTTTCCACAGACCAGGACGTACAGCCGCCGCAGGTGTCGTGCCTGCCGTTCAGCGTGGAGGCGCTCATGTCGGACAGACGAGAGGGAAAGTCCTCTCCCAGGCCGGACGACTTCCCCCAACAACTACTATCTATCAAATCAGAGCCGTCGGAACGAGGGGACTGTGCGTCCAGGACATCCGGCCCCATTAAGACGCCAACACCAGCCCGTAAGTGGCCCCGGGGTAATGTCTCGACAGATGTATTTCTATGGATGTACTGTTAAATAATGGTCATGTGTGATCCTTTTTTACGTCCGCGGATGCCTTAATCAGAATCAGAACCAGATTTATTGCCAAGTAGGTTTACGCATACAAGAAATGTCGTTTGGTGCTTGGGTGCCAACAAGAGCATAGAGGAAAGTGAGTGCAATGTAAATACAATCTGAACTGAGGATGGGCGAAGTTCAGGGAGGTGTCAGAGTCACAGGGGGGCCCCGGGCCATGTTGATGAGGCCCGTGGCAACGTGTGAATCACAAAAAGAAGCGTCTAATCCAACATTGTCTTATTAAATCTACACCTGACAATATCCTTTTTATAATAAATGTTTTTTTAATCGGAGTAATTTTATAATTAGTCAATTAATTGTTCCGTCTACATACATTTTGAAAATAATGACTAATACCTGTCATAATTCCTACAGGGCTGAGGTGACGACCAAAAAAGATAATCAGTTCAAAATAGCAGCAAACAAACATTTTTAGAAGCTGCAAACAGGGGAAGTTTAGCATTTTTCCCTTGATATATTGGTCAATCAATTATCAAAATTGTTGTTCTTTTCTGTCAAATGAAAATAAGTTGAATAATCTATCAAATAATTTGCACATTGAACCAAGAAACAGTACATCACAGTACAGCCTCACACGTTTCTCATGTCCCGCAGGGCAGCTCGGTCCAACAGTCTGCCCATTGAGGAAGCACAAAACCAACCGCAAGCCTCGCACTCCCTTCACCACCACGCAGCTCCTGGCCCTGGAGAGGAAGTTTCGCCAGAAGCAGTACCTGTCCATCGCTGAGCGGGCGGAGTTCTCCTCCTCCCTGTCGCTGTCCGAGACCCAGGTCAAGATCTGGTTCCAAAACCGACGAGCAAAAGCCAAGAGGCTTCAGGAGGCCGAGGTGGAGAAAGTCAAAATAGCAGCTGGCGTACAGCCCAAAGCTGTGTTCCACCCGGGCTTCGCGTCCTTCAGTTTTCCCCTCAGTGTCAACCTGAGGGCCGGATCAGCGGCACTCTATGGACTGGGCTGCTCGTACGGGCGCAGCCCCATTCTCCCAGCTGCACATCTGGCCATGTACGCCTCGCAGGTCGGACACAGCCTGTTCCACCTGTCCTGAGAGGAGGCAGCATTATACAGACACAGTTTTGTGGATCAGGAGGGTCTGTAAAAAAATAAAATAAAATGAAAAAGAGGACAGGAGTGTATAGTGAAGTCATGCACACCTGATCAGGTGGAGGGAAGCTTCACGCTCTTCGCTGGTCTTGAGTTACAAGGAGAATTTATAAATGTCCTTTCACTGTTTGTCAGAAACTCAATGGAAGGACAAGGAAACGGCATCTCGAAGATTCTTTATCGTTTGCCAACGCTGATTCAGCGGGGGTTACTATTAATGAATGGAATATTGATCAGGCCACGTCTGTCTGATAATTATCCTGAATACCTGATTGCATTTTTGATTCGTTTTTTTTTTTTTCTTACTCTTTGTATTTTCTAGACGATTCCACCGGGAATATATTCTTTTAGTTGTTATCCTTGAATATGGAGGGATGTTTTATATTTGACCCTTAGAATACTAAGATTGGAGAATGACATTTTGGCCTGGTGAAGTGCATGCTTGCTTAAAAGCCAAAGCAGTCCCAAGTGACACATATTTATTTCAGATAGCCCTTAGATACATTTATATGACGATGCATATCTACATTAAATGTTACGTTATTATTTTATGTGTTATGAAATTACATTAAAGGTTTTAGTTAACTCTGCGTCGTGTGCTCCACCAGATTGACTTTTTGTTGACACTTAGTGTTACAGATCACCTTTGGGCATTCTCTGAAAATGACCAAAGCAGCATGTTGTATTTTTAACATAAACGGTTTAGTTCCTGTGCAGACTGGCCTCTCCCGCTCTAGTTTGGATTTGTTGTTTAAGAAAGTTTATGGTTTAGAGCCTGTTGAGTCATACTTGTATATAAAAAAAAAGCCCATTTGAGTGTTGCATCACGTAAACTGATTGGTTTACAGATTCGAAGCGATCTTAAATGCTTTACATGTATAAAATGGAAAGGGAGTTGCTGTGATTTTACTCTTAAGCTGAATTCAAACAAAAATGTTTCAAGGCGTCGTTGTCTTGGACAATAAAAAACTCCTCGCTTTGAAGAAGACTACCTACACGTTGCAGCTCGAACTCTAAAGTTTCAGCTGCATGTTGAAGTCATGGTATCCTCAAGAAACCTTCTGTGTTCATTAATCAAGAAAGCTTTGATGTAGGGAAGCTGTGCGCGACGAACGAAAACATATTAGTCGAGCCACTGAACTATTTAGCTTACTAATCTGCTTTAGAGCTTTACGCCAGAGATTGAAAGCATGGTGTAATACTGCATGGCTGTCTACACCTCACATGTATGTCTCGTATGGGTGAATGTTCAGCTGGGTGACCCGAGTGAGGAGGTGTTGAACTCTTTAATGAATACTTATCCAGCCAAATTTCCCCTTAAAGATGTGAAATTGTTGTTTTCTGCAAATGGCACATTTCACATTGTCTTAATTGCAAGCATGTGTTTTCATATTGCTCTTGGAAATCACAGAGGTGGAGATTCGTACGTTTGACGTGAGCTGTATTTTTAAACGGTATACTTTCAATGAACTCTGTCCCTCTCTGTGAACTTTGGAACACAGCTTTACACCAAGCTGTCCCCTTTGCAGTCCCTGGTTTAATTGTCCTTGTCCCTGAATTTTGACTCCAAAACTCTGTGAAATTATATGTGCAGACTCGGTGATAACGGCACAGGGCATTATATTGGCTCTCTCTCGCTCTTTCTCTCCCCTTCTGTAAACTCAGGGAAAGCTTGTTACCATTAGCACATATTTCACAGTCCATTTGCTCCCCTCCATTTTGAAATTAACCCGGCATTAAGTTGATAGTGAGGTCTCTACTGGCTTTGATTGCCCAGTAACCGCAGCCTCCAGATTCAGATGTTTTTAATGTGAAACGTTAGTGGAGGAAATGATCGCAGCCCAAAGTGGAGCAGCTGGCCTCTGATAAAAACGGATAAAACCACGTAAAAAGGAATCAAAATCTGCACAAAATAGTCACGCAAGTTTGACAAAGAATGACTTTATTTTAACGGAAATGTGCTTTGAATAGTTATTTAAATACTGACTGAGCTAATCTGAGCTTCACAGGCAGAATAGTCAATGAGGGTTCACGTCATGCAAGCTTTACATCCTCAGCCGACAGAGCAAGGGGTCCAGAAGAGCCCCCAGAGGCTTAAAGGTCTATCCTAATGCAATATCTACATGCCACAGGGAAGCAGTTGTTGGTAGCTCTGATCATCCCTGCTCTCCATTCTACCAATTCCTCTCGATTCCAATGTAGGAGATGGGGGAGGCCATCCACATCCTGGATCTGTGCAGAAATGCCTCAGCAGTCTGAATCAGACAAATGAAGCATTCGTCTTCCAGTCCTTTCACTACCATATTCTCCTTGTTTGCCTGGAGAGTGTTTTCATGCTAATGAAACCACATGGACGCGCATGAAAACCAGATTTTTAACGTACATACGGGCATGTGAGTGTTGCTTTAAGACAAAAAATGTGAACCTGAACTGTGAAATATCTGCTTTTTCACCATTATCTTGTGTAAAATAACTTTTTGTTACAGATCTGTCCCATCTAATCTCACATTTTCTATTCACAAACCTGTAAATGGCTTTTACGGAGATATAATCAGCATGTCAGCACACAAGCCTTGTTCCTTTCTTGCGGTTTTATCACATGTCCACTAGGTGTAGCAGCTTCCCATCTGTTGCCGCTGCACTGATTTTCAGCAAGGCGGTGCTGTCCTGACTGCTCTCATATTAATAGACTAATTCTTGGCATTTAAAGGACATTTCAGAACACTTTAGGTAACAACATATCCTCTTTGATAGAGATTTGCACGTTACCTAACTTGAAACTTACAGGTTCTTAGTTAATGTCTGTTTAATTTAATCATGAATGCCCTAGTGAATAAAAATAATTAAACCGGTATACATTGTGCCGCTGGTAAATGGCACAAGTTTAGGGATTGGATGTTTCTAGAGTTCCTTGTACGTGTATTATTGCAAAGCAGTGTTACATCAGCTGTGCACAGATTGAGAATAAGGTTGCAGTGAAACGTCGTGTAGCTCTCCTCCCCTCTCTTCTCCTCTCTTTATTGTGATAAATGCAGGTTTTCACAATAACGTGCAGCCGTCTAATTGCTTCTATCACGCTGGCAGTTTATGAATCCAGTTAATCTGCTGAAGTGTGTTTAAGGCAAAACAAAGCAGTCGGAGCCATTGTGTTAAAGGAAAAGAAGAGCCGGTTTGGGATTTCTCACCGCCTCCCTCCCTCTCTCTCTCTCTCTCCCCCCCTCTCTCTCCTGTCCTGTCCCGTCCTGTCCCAGCCTGTTAGGGAAAACTGAGATTCAGAGGAACATTTCGCAGGAGCAAAGCTGAGATACAGCACGCGCTTCATTGCACAGCGGGAAAACACACAAGATTTAAAGGATCCCTTCGCACAAGGGCGGCAGTGGTGCGAGATGTGACAAATAAAAAGAGGGAGAGAGTGGGAGTGGATTTTGGTTTGTTTGCCCCTCCACACACACCTCACAAGCACAGATGAGTAAAGCATTGACATTTGTGTTGTTTCGAAGTGCTGTAATTAGAGGACATGCTTTCATGTCGTCTTCAAAGCTGCGGAGCAGGTGTGTTGTCCGCGAACAATCCCCGCTCTATCCTGGTCTGTCCTGTATATTTTCAGGTTCTGCAGCTCTGAACACCTTGTTTTGTTTTGTTTTCTCTGCCTTTCGGTCTCAATTTCATTCGGACTCCTTATATTTCATGTTGCATGAGAGGTAGGAGGGGCAGTTAACAACCATTACGTGATTAGGCACCCGGTCTAAGCTGGTAAGTCAATTTGTGTTGTTGATTATAATGGCAAAAGAGCCTCCTGCACAAACTGTGGTGCCAGCCTGGTATACAGTAACAAGTTGACGGATTCCTCACCGGGTGAACTTGATCTTAACTGAAACACGCATGCTCAAACACACACACAAAGGCAGACCCCGTCCTCTACACTCAAAGTAATCCCACCTCCAGCAGTTTCTGTCTTTTGTTTAGTTCTTTCATCTGGTTTTCAAGAGACATTTCCCTCAATCAGGTCGCCCAAACAACATGACCCATTTAAGCATAAAGACACACCTAAAAGCTTTGGCTTTGAGGTTATCAGACAGAAAGCTTTCTCTGGGGTTAGGGCTGTTTTTTTTTTTTTAAGATCTGGGTCACCGATGGGAGGAAGTCATCACAGAAATGAGAACAATACACCCCAGGATATATATATATGTGTATATATATGTGTGTATATATATATGTATATATGTGTATATATATATGTATGTATATGTATGTATGTATATGTATGTATATGTATGTATATGTGTATGTATGTATATGTATGTATATATATGTGTATATGTGTATGTATATGTATGTATATATATGTGTATATGTGTATGTATATGTATGTATATATATGTATAT
>JAVQJL010104247.1:0-14750 GCA_036024295.1 Nannoperca obscura
CCCCCCCCCCCCCCCCCCCCCCCCCCCCCCCCCCCCCCCCCCCCCCCCCCCCCCCCCCCCCCCCGGGAGCAGAAGATTGCCTGACTCACTTTCCAACCCCAGACCCGGAGAGCTGGTGAAAATGTACTGTAGCAGGACCGTGCGTGTGTATAAATAGGTGGGTGTGTAGGTTAAGTGAACCTCAAATGAATTTTCCCTTAGGCATGTACTACGAGTTTTGTTCACATTGATTAAGTAGTCGCACACAGAAAATTGGCTTTATATAGTCTAAATGCATAAGTAAATATATTATCTGTCAAATCATGGGCGGCCTTGACTCAGACGTTATATGCGTTCTCCTTGTATTTTCATGAATGCTTGTCATTTGTGAGTCATTATCTTCCAGCGCTGGCTGACCTGTGAGGTGAGAGAGACGGGAGCTGTGAAAGCTGTGTGGTTGGGATTCCTGATGTTGGTTTTTCTCTCATCATTAAACTTTGGTCTAGACATGATGTACGTGTATTATAATTTATGTGGAATGAGGGTTCTCTCAAACCCAAAAATCACACTTGAAAGTAACATTTTCCGTTGATAAACCAACGCTGTGCTATCGGATATCAACGTGCTGGGACGTCACTTTCACATGCTACTTTGAAACTAAAACTACTCGTTTGTCTCAGAAGCCTTTTTTCTACAATAAAGCAACGTGTGATGCATTACATTTTTATGCAAAGCAAAACTGAAAGAGTTGGTCATGGTAGCATGCGGCACACAATCCACAGCTAAATGCTGTCCCCTTGTGTTAGTCTCTAGATGAGCTAGAGTAGCATTGGAGTGTTGACATTTAAACTATATGTAAGCAGTGCAATAAGATGGTCCGAATTCATTCATTTTGCTTAAACATATTTGACAGTAATGTCAATTTTTTTTTTATCAAAGTCAAAAGTCCAGTAGCTGGATTTATGATGTTGCCTTTACCCATAAATCGTCTTACATTGAATTCTGGGAAATCATTCATTATGATGTGTTAATTGTTAACTGGCAGATACTGGTAGTCACAGCAGAGCATGTTATTCAGTGACTGCACATTGAAAACATGACTGACAACGCTCAGTGACGTTTGAGTGGAAATGATGGGTTTTCACAGAAGCTGCTTCACATCTTTATGTGGATACACAACTCCTGCACATCTGCCTTGACATCAGGCAGCGGAAAGCAAGGGTAGGAACAAGCCAACCCATGCAGATGTCTTTAATACATGAGACAGAGTGGGTGGCAACTGGCTGACTGTCTGTTATCTGCATGTAAATTTAACACCATGGACCTCTACTCAGTGTAATCGAAAGTGGTGGTGGCAACAGCTAATACAGTGAACGATAAGAGAAATGAGACTCTGCAGCTGAGTTTGGGAAAAGAAGAGTTTTCAGATGAAACCTCTGTAACTTGGAAAATGTGTGTCTTGACTGTGATGACTAATGTCATGTTCCAATGACCTTTCTTTTGCACTCTCTATATTGTTGTGATGTAGGTCAGTAAGTATGATGTTGTGTAAGGGTCACATTTTTTCAGGAGTCTGGAGGGACTATTCTTCGACAGCATACGGCAGGGAGGGTCCCGATGTATCTTTCTATTAGTGACTTTCTATTAGTAATTAACTGTGGGGGTCTCACTGTTAACTTATGACTTCTCACTTTCACTTTACACTCAGGATCTCAAAAGTGACTCACTGTAAAAAGCTCTAATTCATCATTGTAATTTAATTTGCTGTGTTTGCCTCTGTAAGGGTTTTTGTAACAAATGCAATATAATAAACAGTGTGAAGAAAATATAGTTTTTAATCATAATATAGTTTTTTTTATGGCAGCAGTTGTGTTGATGTAGTCAGATGTAAAGACACATGTTTAAAGGTTCCCACAATAAATGCAATGCTTTTTTGAATTGATAATCACACTAATGTACACACATCATCAAGAGTGCAAGCAGTTCCTTGATGCATTATAGACAACTGAAAATCATTGACAAAACCAAAACTTTTTTTCAACATCTCTTAACATGAAACCACCACAAGTTGTGATTTCACGTGTCATAATGTGTGATACAAGTAGTGATAGAGATTTGTAGCTTAATTCTGGCAAAGTCATTTTAAATTTAGATAATGAAAATAGAATACTGATGGGGTTCTTATTTTTACATGATTAACAAATGCATTAATTTAATTTCTTAGATTGTGAAGAAAGAAAAGAATTCTATAATATCATGTTTAAACAAATAAATCATATTTACATATTTGTACTTTTTTCATTAACAATTACCAACCATGTTTAGCCACACATTATTGCAATGTAACTCACTAACAATATATGTATGCCACACAATGACATACATTGTCACATAGTGACGTACATTCATTGGTTATTCACTGACCTGTCCATGGAAATTTGTTAAATACAGCATAGACCTGTATACTCTTAAGGCCCAAACAATAAATAAATACAACATAAATATATAATTCATACAGTTCAATTCATACAAAACTTATCAAGAAAGATGTCAGCAAGTAGCAAAAAGGAGCTAAGCAAAAATAAAAACTGTTCTGACAATAGATGTGGCACTTTAGAATAATACATTCTTGCAGTTTACTGCAACACATTTTAAATGTAAGAAACTCCAACAAGAAAATAAAATTTAAACAATCAAGAAGGATTGGTTCACTCTACATACCTGCTTCACTGGATTAAAATGTGCCCCTTGATCACAGCTATTTGAGAAGCAATGAGAACAATCGAACATTGATTTTCTAATCGATGCAATATACAAGGGAAAATCCCCCCTAAAACCCACAGTACACTTCATGTTATTTTTATAGCATATTACAGTTGAGTTTTAAAGGAGGGATTTAAAAAGTCAGAGAAAGTTGTAGTGATGATGTCAACCTTAGACAACTCCTGAGCTGCTCTACAGTATAATTACTTTACTGGCAAAGGAAATTGAATCAATCTAAATTCTGTTTGAAGGTGGATTTTTCTATTTGGCTGACCAGAATTTAACGGGGTGAGGTTTTTACCCAGCCTGAGGGTCAAAGACAGTGTTCAATTCTGAATCCAGCCCTTTCATCCATTCTCTGTGACTATATATAGTATCAGAGCTGCATCTAAGGCTTGACCATATAGATGATATCCAGGTGGGTGAAAGATTCAGTTTTAATAATATTAGTGGTTGGGGGCTCGATGGTGACCTTCAGCTCGCCTCCAGCAAACAGCTCCTCTACCTTGGCGAGGAGGCATGTGCTTGTGTTTGTGTTAATCGAGCCCTGCACGAGATCTTTTTTATTCCACTTCAAAATGACCCTGTGTCCTTCTTTGCTTGAAGTCTTCAGTGTTACCTGAAGATTTAGGAAGTAATATCCATCCTTCATTATGGTCAGAACATCTCCTTCTTCTGACACCAGGTCACTTGGATTCTTTGATAACCATTTAATTGAGCCGTTGGCTGTGGGTGACAGAAAAGTTGCTATTAGGTGCGCATTTTTGTTTTCTTAGAACTGCATTCTGAATATCCAGTGTCGAGGGACGATTTCACATGAAGCAAATGTGTGTGACCTGCTGGTGCACTGTTATAAGTGATTCAACTGTATTTGCTGGAATTACATGATCCCTCAGAGTAAGACTGTATCTGTACTTCCAACAGCTTGTGTATGGTGACTCATTGTGTATAACATTTTAGAGCCTTTGTCAGACATTCTGAGAAAGGAAATACTTAAAATAGGACGGCTTTACCTTCAGTAGCTTGAAAGGTGAGCATTTTGCCTTTGCCCAAGAGAAGCGTTTGCTCAGAGGGGGACTGCTGAAAGAGGAAGAGACAAGAGAGAATAAAAAAAATATGAGATTAAATGTGGTGCCATCATGACACTCACAGTGACACACAGATCAGCCACAGAGATGTTACATTTATTTAAACGTGGTGATGACACTAGCTCCTCCATTTTAAAAGTGAGAACAGAATAGATCGTGCACTATCTTGAGAAGGAAAATGAAGAGACAACAGTTTAGTTTAGTGGCATTTCCCCGAATGTGGCAATGACGTCACTGTGCTTCCTCCAAGACGTGAGGAGAGTGGTTAGACTGTCTGACATAAGTCACTCAGAAGAAAAGCAATTTGAGATGGATCTAAAAAAAAAACTAATAACAACAGCATGACATCTTAATCAATGAGAACATAATGTGTTTCTATTGTGTGAACATACAACACAACGCAATGAGGTCAACAGGAGAAGCACAAACTCTGAAGCTGTGGTTATCTTACCGAAGGTGAATGGATTGGCATTGTGCGCTCTGGTGTTACAGCGCTACTGTTCTGAGACTGGAGAAGGAAACAGAAGCACAAAATATGCTCATAATAAATGTTATAAGGGTTTTGAAAAACAAATGTGCCAATGAATTAAGTTTGAGCCAACTGTAGGTGCAATGAAGCCATTCAAGCTCTCTAAATGCCACTGCTGAATCAAAATTCTCCTTTTTTCTGATGTAAAATATTCACCAACAATAAACACATCAGATTGGTAGTCAACCATAATCTTAGACTTATACTAGACATGTTCCGGGTATGCTCCATTATGATTGCATTTGATGTGTAGTTTTGTATTTTCTCTGGTGTATGGATTAACCTAAAACAAACATTTCTATCTAAACCTTTTGCTAAAGCTTTCACTGTTTGGGAGTCATGACAGGGGGCTCTTTAACCAGCTGCAGACCACAAACAGGGGTGTCTTTCTCACCAGCTGTGCTACTACCAAAACCACAAGAAAGAACAGATGTACTGCACAGGTGTGAAAATAACATCACTGACAAATCATACTATACTCTGTTTATTCGTTCAAATGTGACAGGGCTATGGTTAAAGTTTAAAACGATATAAAATGTGTATGGCATATTACTGTGGCATTCCGTAATTTCACATAAAGTATATTTTAAGAGCTCTCACCCGGCCATGATGTCCAGCTGTGAAGAAGAGGGTGATGAACACAGCCTGGATAATAGAGAGGATGGTGATCCACAACAGGAGGACATGGATTAGGGAAGAATGCTGGGCAGGCTGTGGCATTGTCAGTCCGACGGCAGAGCTATGAGCGGCCTGACCCTGGGGAGCGCAGGAAGACAGATCTGATGACTGTACAGGTCCTTAGTTTCCTCTGCTGTGCACCAAAGCAGTGTGTGCGTGTTCGCTTCCTGAGCTCAGTGGGTGCATGTGATGAGGACGTTTTGATGTCTGACTGTGTTCTACCGTGCCCTGAGTATCTGTAAAACAAAGACGAATCCAGATGGTACTTTCCCCTGTATGTTACTGAAGGCAAACACAACAGGCCCAGATTGTATCTGCATCGTGGGGCTGGCCCTGTTCTCCTACTCACCGCAACTCACAACGAAAAGGAGGAACAAGACTCACTACCAGGGAGAAGGAAGGAGTAAAGAACTTTGACATGAATTCATTCAAAATGAATCATCCAGTTCTTTATTTATGATGAGATTTTATGAAGAATGTTTGAGTAGTTGGAGAGTATGTATATTATCCTTTTTTTACATGTGTTTTTTGTTTTTGCTAACATTGAAAGCCATTAGATAAAATGAATACAAAGTACAAAAAAGTAAACAAGGGTGGAATTTATGGGCATTAACATTTGAGAATCCCAGGAGGTAATTACACCCTTACTGTGTAAAAACTAATCCCTTTCAAATCCTATGATGTAATTTCACATTCCACTCTGAGTACAAACTTGCACATCGTTAACTGTTCAACAGCAGCATGTGCTTAGGTTATGTATAGATTAAATCAAACAATTGGTACATCCATATCTCATCTCTCATCTGATATAGCAAGATAGTGGAGCAACTGCTTCAAACTAAATACCACAGTCAAATTAGTAGGAGCTCACAAAATGTTGTTTACTATTTGCACTTCTTGAAAAATCCCACCTGTATCTAAATTCTGGTTGAGGTCAGTGAAGGTGGTTTCACTTTCTTCGTTTGTACTTTGCTTGGGGAAAGTTTCATGGCAGCAAAACAGGATGGGTTTTGGTTCAGGTATGTGTCATCAGAGTCAATAAAGGACACAAAAACAAAACGATACCTGTAGTAGGTAACCTTCATTACTGGTAATGGTCAAGTTACCGAATAAAACAGTGGCTGACAACTTTTATGTTCACTGCAGAATAGTAGGGTGATATTTTAGTCAAATAAGACAGAACACATCATGTGAATTGGATGGGAAAAGCAGAAGTGCGATTGCATTTTGTAGTGTCAGCAGTATCATTTGCACGTTTAAAATGCAGTGAGACATTGCTCATGTGTTTTGGCCTGTGATGACAAACATGGTGAAAATGCAAAACAAAAATAAAATAGTTTCAGCAATGTTTATAGCTTAGTTCTTTTTTTGCAAGGGACGCAACTGTGAATGAATCATAGTTTCATCTATGACACTCAGAGGAAGTTAGAAATCATTCAGAATTACTATTGATCCAGCATTATTGGAGTGGGTGAGGAGGATGCCTATGATAATAAGCTAAATTAACGGCAGAAACAGCGACGGTTAATGTCAAAGAAGGATGGAAAATCTGATCAGAATTGTCTGTGGTCGATGAAACCAACATGTTGATTGTCATAGTGTCACAGTGACAGAAATACATGTGTTAAACAAAACACAGCGGTGGTGGAGACATTTAAAGTATTACTGCACCATATGGGCCTTAACATGCCGTCCTTTAATACACATTACACATGATTTCAAATGAATAGAGGAGGAATCATTGTGACTCCAGCCATTTTATATCCACTCCTGAATGACTGCTCTTGATATAGTGTGTTTACTTCCTCTGATTCTTTGGCCTTTAGATGATGATTTACAGCCATCTAGTGGATGTAAATCAAAAACGCACAAAACAGGGACCTGCTATTAAAGAAGAATTGTAACTAAATAACTTATTCATTAAAATATGCTTTATCAGTCTTGACCTAGATTAAATGTATACCTGTAACCATATATGACCCTAAACCAAAGCAAAAGGAAAGCTGATGTTTCACTGTCTGTCTTCATCACATCGGTGAGGCATTCCCCAAAGACAAGCCACATGTAAAAATAGAGCTGTGGTGACGACTCATGTTTACAAATGTGCGCATGAATAATAATAGTAAAAGAGATCATTCTATTAATTAAGATGTGGACCACTCGGTCATCATGTCTGTTATGATATGTCCGTTGTAACAGTTACTGTTTAAAATGGCATTAGTATACATTTTATCTTTAGTTTTTCTCAACACTGCAATGGAGAATGTGATACATCTATTAGGCTGCTACAAATTTAAAACGGGAAATTACCTTCAATATATAAATGTGGTCACTTCCCTACCTCCTTTTTTTTCCATTTGTCACTTCCTTTATCTTATTTGGTGTTTGTGTTTATCTTTCATTCAGAGACAGTGAGAGCTTGCTCGCTGGTCTAAAAGTTGATTTAAATCTAGATTTTTACATGTTTGGTGCTTTAATAATTGCACATTAGCATTAGAAATGACAATATAAGTTATGCATGGAAATAATGGAGCTTATAGTTTTGGACAAGTGAGACAGTGAGGCTTAGATCTGTTAGATTAACTGTAAATCCAAGAATAATAGACTTCAATGTTTTGCCTCATGGGAGGGCTACACCTTTTAGTTTTTATACAGCTCATCAAATAAAAAGGAAAGGAGATGAGAAAATGTAAAATTGACAAATACTATAATGTATTTCCTGGTAATTTTAATTTTAAAATCTATAGAACCATATGTGCCTATGAATATTAATGTAATCTAAACAAAAAGCAGCATTAAAGGTAACTCAGCGAAATCACGAGTTGGAAATATTACATGTAAAACTGAAATGATCAGTCGATTAATTGATTAGTCACTATGATAAATATTTAAATATAAATATGTGAACTTATTTTCCCCCAGCCTCTGCGATTTTATACATATACATGTGCAACAAACAGTTTGAAAATGCTGAGAAACCTTTGAGAAGAGATGAGACGCTGTGTCTCTGTCTTTACACCAGGTGGCAGGTCAGCTCTTTTACCCACAGGCTACACACAGTGAGCAGGGCATTAACAATCACACCAGGAGCAAGGAACCAATGGTATGTGCAACTAATTGACTGATTTAAGAAATAACATTTGTGATAACATGCATTTGATGAGTGTTCATAAGCTTGTCAAAGGTTCAGATTGTGTTTTTAACTGTCTGCCTGTATATCTTTCTGTCTATATCTTATTTGTCTAGTGCATTGGCAGACAGTCAAATAGCAGTAGTCAATATTGTAGGGGGCGGGGGGGGGGGGCAGATGATGCAATCAATATGATTATATATTATTTTAAAGGAACATTGATTACTTTTTATTTCCAGCTAAGCCAGAATCTCCATATAGTAGGCTGCATTCACTTTTACATTAAATATCGTTATTAGAAAAGCTTGCTGATGGTTTTTTTTCTGCAGGCTTTGTTTAAAGATGAAAACTAAATCTTCTTAAATCTGCATTATTTAGAAGCTGTTTGTGGGACAGTTTAACGGGACAGGAGACGTCTCAGTAAAGAGTCAGTACACAGCTGTCAGGTCAGGTGGATCGAACACGTCGTGACCTCCAGTCTCGTCACACATTGATTTCGTTAGCTTTGCCGCGGAGGTTTTTCAGATCTGCAGCTACGGTCAAGTCAAACCGAACAACACCGACAATCACACGACCTTCCCACCAAAATGCACGTTTCGCACTTACTCGACCGACTGCGAGACTAGCATTCGTCAAGAAAGCATTTTATTTTGAAAGTTCGCACCAAAAGTTCTGCTGTTCACTCGCGTTCAAACGTGAGTGACTTTTGTCTTCGGGACGTTTTGAAAGCTGGGAACACAACACGCTCCCCGCTCAGAAGAAGTTTGTAGAGAGGTTTCACTGACTTTACTGGGATGTTTGTGCTCCCTCTTTCTTCCAAATAGCTTCCATCTTTCTTTTTCTCTGCAGATTTGCTTTCTGATGACAGCCGCGTAACGTTACCCTCAACTAGCGGCTGGTTGGTTGGCCGGGCTCTGCTGCTGTCAAACTTTTGTTGACATGGGTTTGTTGCACCCACGACGGACGCACTGAAAAGTTTCAGGATTTCCATCATTCAGCAGCTCGCTCCGACAAAAACCGACTCACTGCAACTACTTTTTAAACAAGTTGTCATTGACTTATTTAGTTAAAGACATGCAAAAGTTAAATTCCACCAGTGCCCACGGCAACACGCTGCCCCGGGACGCGGAGCTCCAGTTGCGGTTAGCTGACAGCGGAGGAGCCGGGGAAGGGAAGGAGAACGGCGCTGGGAAGCATTTCGTCACCCAGCCTGAGGAGGAAAGCTCGTTTTGCACCAAGAGGAAGATGCTTGTCGCGTTGGATGTAATCTGTCTCCTTGTCGGTAAGAATTTAACATTTTAATTTAAAATAAGTAAATACACACAATTAAAATTGTGTTGACTTTTGGCAAACTTTGTTTTGGGTGTTATTGTGACTGCTGTTTAATTCCAATTGAAGACCACTGTCTGCTTCCGAAGACCACGTTACCCCTCGTCACTTTTAAAGCTCTGAATTTACCAGAGTTAATAATTCATATTTTGAAAGGATCTGTGTCAGCTTGTCTTTTGATTGTGTTGTAGATAACATTTTAGAGGTTATAAGGAGGTTAAACGAAGTCAGTTTTCGGAATGGGGGTTAAAAAACACACGCACACACACATACACACACACATTGGATGGGGATTTGTTAAAGTTAACGGAGCTGCCAAGTATTTTTCCAGAAGTCAAATGGAAACTGTTCAAACGGGCAGAAAACGTTCAACTCTTTCCCCTCGGTGCACGTGGTGGGGGAGGGGGGGCGGGAGGGAGGTGGTGGTGGTGGTGGGGGGGGGGGGGGGGCTCAGCTGGCAGGGGCAGAGTTGTCCCAGGAATTCATCTGTTCCCATGGTAACCCCCAAAGTTCCCGGGAGAAGGACGTGGGAATTGGGATCAAAACATGCCCCGTGCTTGTGTTCTCGTGCCGACGACCACCTGTGTTCCCTGAGCGCTGCGGCCTCTCTCACTGCAGGATTGCTGCTGAATACCGGCCGCAAATAAACCGCGCTCAGCGGAGAGCACAGACACAGGGCTTATTCATCCAATAACTTTAACCTGCAGTTTTAACAAGGAGAAGTAGAAACATCAGTAACAACACGTGGACAACAACCCAAGGAACACCGACATAACCACGACAAAGGACTGGTCAAAAGGAGTTCCTCAAGAATAACATAGAAATGATTGATTCCATTGGACAGTGGGTTTGATAAGAATTGATAGAAGTCAACCATCAATCGTTTGTTGTTGTTTACATTTTATTCTACATTTATCGTGATAACTTGTTAACTTACAAATGAGGATAGCTAGTTTGCAAAAGTCTTGTTTGTTGTTTTGACTCGAAAGATGGAAAACAATGTATAGATCATTTCAAATGAACCATTCTCAGCACTATCCATCATATGGAAACATTTAATGTCACAGAGCTCTGTGTGATAAGATTTCATCAAACTGTGTTATTTTTTTATTTTTTTATAAATGGCAGCATGATTGTCAGGTAAGTAGGATTACCAAATACTTAATATGAACACAATTACACATTCTCTCGTTGTGCCCTCATAGTTCATAACGTAATAGTGAGATTTAATTGGCAGGAAAAAGCATCCAAATCCTTTTATTACATAAATGTAGCAAGACCAAAATCCAAAATGTTGGCGTGCTTGGTAGAATGATTCATGTGTTTAGCTTATTCAAACAGCATTGCATCATATTTTAGAAGATCGTTCTGTGTTTTCATGTGTAACGTTTATCTGCCAAGAAACGAGTGACTGAAGCTGAAGGAAGGAACAATGTTTCTCTCTTAAATGTGTCGTTTAAATGTCGGACAAAACGGGAACCCTCCAGTGAAATGCCATTACCTCACAATTGTACTGGACACCTACAGAACTACAGAGTAAAAGTACTTCATTACGCATCAGTGTGTGAGTGAGTGGTTACACGAACCGGCAGCAAACACAAGAGAAGAGGAACCCGTCAAGGCAGACCGACAGGTCTCAGCCTCATTGGCAGTTAAAGCATAGGAAGTAGCGTGGCAGACAGAACGACAGTGTGAGGCAGTTAGTTTCATTGCCATGTTATTCTTAACCCCTGCAGGTATGCTATTAGCTGTTCACTCTGCACACTTGTCAGCAGTTTTGTTTGTTTGGTTTGTGTTTAGGAAATAGCTAGCGACACAGCATCAGTCAGCAAAACGGAGGAAATGGTTCCTCTCAGTTCTCCTCCTAAGACACACTGAGCACGCCGCTTGCTTTCTCACAAAATTGCGTGCCCTGACCCCTCTTATCCCCCTCTGACTCGATTACAACGCTGAGCCTGAGCCTGAACACAGCTCAGAGGATTTAGAGAGTCAGTTCGTCTTGTGACTGAAATATACTATACTTATACTGTAAAAGTAAAAGGAGTTCACCATCTTGCCATGGATGTAACACTCGCAGAAGTCCGGGTTTGATTTGATCGGTTCAAATGTTTCCATTATCATGTTATGGTTTTCAACATTATAAAAGTCTAATGTTTTAAAGATTGTGATGATAAAAACACGTTTTTCCTGATCCATTTAGAAAAAAACAAAAACCACAAAACATAAACTGTACTCAAGCAATCAATCAAGCAAAACCAGATGTGCTGACAAAAACCTCAATAACCAAAACACCACATGTTAAACAACACGTGGTGAATTGTTTAATGCAAACGTGTACTGAAATGAAAGCATAATGATTTAAATAGAATACAACTTATTGTTACAACCATTCTTGCTACTTGTAGACCTTATTGACAATTAGATTACTTACAGATTCCAGGCTATCTGACTGCATCCTGCCTGCCTCTGTTCTGTTAACCATCAAGTCAGTCATCAGCAGAGCCCTGACCTTGACTCATCTGTGGGCTTTCTGGCAGTGAATGCCATCATTTAGTGGTAATGAATTGGGCCCTTCATTTCGCAAACGCTTCTTATCTCTGACTAACCCGATTTTCCCTTTAAAAATGCCATCATCAGATTTTCTCAGACGGTTGACCCGCCGGTGTTATTCATCCTTTAAGGGAGCTCATTCACTACTGTAGCTTTGGAATTTTACCCTGAAGCATCCCGTCCTCATTATGTTTTCAGCTGAAAAGGGATTCCACAATGATCTGAGGTTTTTACAGCCTCTCCATGTGTTTTAGAATTTTAAAGTGGTGACATATAGCATGGTGTGGCATTATGAATGAACTTTAATCTGAAATGCTGGGATATTGAAGGCATTAACTGAGGCTTTGACTCAGGTTACGTGATCACAGTCTTACTCAACACAGGGCTTGTCTAACGTTGTTTTACTCCAGTAATAATGTACTGTTGTTTATGGGGTTGTTCTGGCATGCAAACGAGGGATGCTCCACAGAGATTGGTTGTTCTGCTTTAGCTCATTAAGTTCAATGGTAGGCGCAGAATGCAAGTGTTTGCTTGTGCGTGCATGCATTCCTGTTGGGACTGTAGGAGTTGACAGAATCTTCGCCCCATGGCTGCATCTAATATCTAGCATCCAGTCACCCAGAGGTCAGGAGGTGTCATATCTTCTGACTCGAGCATGCAGGGACAGGGCCCCCAGCCTACACAGGTAGTCTTTACTCTGTCATCACCCCAGTAGAGTTATTGACTCTCTTAAGGGTAATTGGGAAGTGGCACTTTAAAGCCCACTATTAGCTTATACAGCTTAGAGGAACCTTATTATTGCCACTTGGCTTGACCTTCTCGTAGAGGTTAATTCTGAAATTGTTTCATTCTTGATATGTACAAGATGTTAGGCTGGGTTATTTCCCATTAATAATAAAAACAGAACTAGTTTTGAGATTCTATAGAAAGAGGAAGTTGGAATAATTTCATCAGTGGTGTGTGTGAGTGTGTTTTTGTTCTAGACGTGAAGTAGCATGCCAGGACCAGAGGCCCGGCATCTACCTAAGTGATCTGGATTCTAAAAGGGTTCCTTCTTTCCAGCTTAACTCTGCTTTTGCCTCTTTCTCTTTTTCTCCTATTTTCTTCTCTATTTTGGGACTGAAGGTGTTCCAGCAATGTAGTGAGGTGTGTGAGTGTGTGTGTTTAATGTCTGCATGTGTGTTTTGGGCAGGTGGCAGGTTTATGTTAGAGGATTCCTGGTGCTGTTCTTTTGGCAGAGAAAGCTGCCAAGTGAGTGAGGCAGCAAGAGGCCAACACGTCACAGCATGTCGGTGTGTGTAGGGCCAGAAATATTAAATTGTCTCCGATGTGTGTGTATTTATGAGTGTGTGTGCGTGTTTATGAGTAAAAGTGTGGGTGTGGGTGTTTTTGTGCATGCGTCATCTGACTGCTAACACGGACACCCTAATCGCTAAATTAAAACGTTTTGGTACATTTAATTAAGTGGAATTGAAAAAAAGGGGGGTAACAATTGGTGGGATTTAGAAGACTTCAAGTCTTCACAGGTCTGAGACCCTAAAAATACGTTTAACCAAGGTTAGGGCGAAAACCTGGAGAGGAGCTGATGAATTTATCTGACTGCTAAGACCACAGTAGGGACCCAAGGGTCAGGGACCCTGAGATTACTGTGTGAAGTAGGTCTAAAATCAAGTACACGTCAGAATAAATACGGATCGAACATCTTCGATTTCCACTTTAACAAAACCTTTAAAAGAAACTTATATTTTATTTTACAATTTTATCATGTCTTTCTCATGTTGTTCTTTGCGTATGTAAAGCACTTCGAATTGCCTCTGTGTTTGAAATGTGCTATATAAATAGCAAGCTGCCTTGCCTCGCCTTACTATAACTGCCATGTGCGTGCTGTTTGTTGACAAATTTGCCGGTCGTGTTTTACTGCATGTTTTAAGCTCTGATCCAACACACTCCGAAGTTATGGAACACACTGGCGTCACTCTGCGTCTGACAGCCATTAAAAATGGCTCAGTTGAATCATTAAATGGTGGAAGGGATGATTTTGCTTACTCGCTCAGCTTACTTAGCCTACTAATGCATCTCCTTCCGATATGAGGTTCAGCAATCCATTAGCTGCTCCCTTTCTCAGACAGACTACATGGGCACATGTACTTTGCTGTCAATATGTCTTCAATCCCCCCCAGAGCCAGTTCAGGCCTGAGAAATGTATCAGTTGCCTGAAGGCTGAGGGGCAAGTGAGAGCCTGAATGAGTGAACATCCCTGGGGTGAGAGAGCAGAGTGAGGCGTGGAAAAAGAGAAGGGGTTGAGGATCTACACTAGGGGTCAGAGGCCAGACCCAGGGGCGCCTGAGGGATCTTCTTCACAGCTGTCTGTTCATGTCCTAGTGAGTAAGAAGTACTGAGAGGGATAGGAACAGTTGAGACAGGAAATAGCTTCAAATGTACTTTTAATGAGGTAGATGCAATCTTCGCCCCGATGACGGTTCCATAAGTGCCCAAGATGGTCCATAGGTATTAGTAGTAATGAGTCAATAAAGATGTGTGTAGTACTCTAATCCTCAGTGCTCATTAGCTAGAATGGGTTCGGAGAGGTGTACCATCAAGGATCTACCTGAATCCCAATACAGCCTGTAGCCACACCGTTGCGTCAGAACTAATGACTCGAAGGAGACTTCGCGGGGGGGGGGGGGGGGGGGGGGGGGGGGGG
>JAVQJL010104251.1:0-27264 GCA_036024295.1 Nannoperca obscura
CCCCCCCCCCCCCCCCCCCCCCCCCCCCCCCCTCCGGGACATATTTAATTTGTTAACCAACTGTGAAGCTATCAAAAATTCACTACATCGCTTTCAATTTTGCTCTTCCTCTGAGTTTATTAATTCAAATCTTGTGGGTTTTTTTTTTTTTTACTAACAAAGCAATCACTTTGGATGTTTTTAAATGTACATTTAATTTACGAGATATTAATAAGGTGCTTTATGGGTACTATGGTGAATATTAATGACACATTTTACGATACCCTGCAAAAACGTTAGTTTTCTCTCACAAACCCCTTATACAGTAGAGACAAGCTGTTCCAGTTAACAGCAACTGGATACAGATTGTGGTGTTCAGCAAATAAAGCATTTGATTAAAGTTTCCTAATAAAAGCTACATCGAATAGGTCAAGCCAAATTCCAGAGAAAGCCAGGACGGAAAACGTGACATGCGAAAACAATTGGTGATGTCATTTTTCACGAGTGCAGGGGAGAGTAAGTGAAGCTGACAGAGGAGGTGCTATCAAGCGCTTTCATCTCTGATTCCATCTCCTCGGACCTTTTCCAGGGTGTGGAAAAAGTTGGTGGATTGGAAAGAAATGGACAAAGAAAATAAAGGATGACGAGGCTTAAGTGGCAAGAGAGACACATTAAGAGGAGTTTAATGCTAAAATTGCTAATCATTGTTAGGTCACTTAACACGCTATTCTATCTGCCTTTACGTTGCTAAAGTTTTCAGCTTTTGTTGGCTTTAATTATATGTTTTACCCATTATCCCCATTTGTGCTCATAGCCGTGTAAGCAGCACAGTTTTGTTTGGAAATTCATAGTGTCATGAATGTAAAACTTGCAACAGATTTCCCAGTGGTCCCAGGTGTGCTCCCATAAGTCTCCAACTTTCATGACAGCAGCTGGAGAGTATTACTCCAAAAGATGAATGGTGAATCCCATTCAAAATGAGCTCGCGCAGAGCTTTGAATAAAAAACAAGCGCTCCTCACTGTGACTCTTGAAATAAGGCATACTATTTCACAAGTATATACAAAGCATGACACTAATGTATTTTTAACAAGGACTAATGTCATCATTTAGAAATCAATCCCCACCCCCGTAAAGCAGTGTGAGATGAGCATGTCCCAGAGGTTATAAAAAGATGTGACATGGCCTCTCACACACAGTGGAGTTGCCATTTCAGAGCTTCTGTTTCTAGCTAACAGCAGTGTGTTTGCTGCTCTTTGGAGAAGAAAAAAAGATAAGACAGTGGATAAGAGAGACGTTTCTATAAATGATAATTTGGGCTGTTAAACCTCTGGAGAGGGAATAGAAAGAAATTCTCCATCCAGAAACACAACACCAGTCCACACCCTTGATTGGTCTTTGAAAATCAATATGAATTGGATGTGCATAAGAAACTAGACCGAAAAGGCTCCACTTTGTGCAGCAAGCTTGAAAGGATAATCTTTGATCTGCATTTTTAGATCTGCACAAGTCAACTCGAGGTAGGGATTTTGGTCCTTAACCAACTTTTGCTTCTTTTACGGTGCTCTAGGAGCTAGCGCCCACTTGACACAGCTCAGCGTTTTTTGATGTAGCTGCTATTGTTAAAGAGGCTAAAGTAGATTCCAGAGTTTTCCAGCAGCCTTCCAGGACATATGGTGCTGGTTAGAAGGATTAGGCTCTTGTGGAGCAACAAGCAGGAGGGGGGAGGTGGGAGGAAGAAGAAGAAGAAGAAGAAAAAGGAAATATTTTCAGGACTCAATTCAGGATCATCAGTGCCATAAGGTCTCTCTGGGGTAAATTAAGGGGGTCTTCAGCTCTCTAAAGGTGGCTTGCAGCCTTGCGCGCACTTTTCATTTGACTTGATTTTGCTTCAAAAAGATAAAATATGGAAAAGCAGTGGTGTATTGTGTTCCATCCATAACTGAAAAAACATCCTCCATCTGCTTTTTGGTGTTATTTCCAATTTAGCTGCAAAAGTCCGCTGCTACGCCTTTACATCTTCTTTTTATTCCACCCACAATGCACCCGTGACTCGCCTTAGACATTTTTTTAAATACGCAGCAGGCATCTTGGGCGGGGATCTAATTTACTTAATATGCCTGGATAATGAGGACATACCTATAACATTTTGGTGTCCTTGACAAAGTTTCCTTTTAATGTGAAGCCAAACATGAGGAGCAAAGATGTGAGTAAATGGGTTAGGACATACTCCGTGGACTCAAACGATGTTGTGGCAAATGTCGACATCAATGGGCATAAAGCTTTTTTTTCTGTGGAACAAATCTGTTTGTTCTTAAAGGGAAATTCGTTTTTCTTTTACAACCTGTGTCTTATTGTCATAGTTTTAGGCTGTATTCCTACTGTACAGACAGGGTTGTCATCAGGATTTTAGAAATACTGAGGTCATTAGGTTGTGTTGGCTGCAGATGGAAAGTAGCTAATAGCCAAATCTGTTACAAAGGATCCCTTCAGTTGTTTGAGATTAGAGCCACAAAACTCAGTAAAATGTTCTTTAAATTTAATCTCCCTGTGTTTTGGTATTTGTGTTGTTTCAAAGCCTTTCCCAGCGCCAGGTATTTAATTCTAGTGGAGAATTCTAAATCCTAATTATACAGGATTTATTTACGTAGAAGAAATTGAGTCTAAAATATATCAGAATTCATTTTTTTAAAACCTTGGAGTCCTCAATGGTTACTACAACCCTACTTATAGGTCAGCATAATACTGAAGTCAACACTGTCATTGTGGATACAATAGGCACACACACTCCAAGGGAATACAATTTTCAAACTTTACATTGAAGTTAAAAAAAGATTAAAGAAGCTAAAGACTAACATGTATTAAAAATCCATTACAAATATCTTTTTGCATTTCAGAGCTAATTCTTAGTTTAGTGGTATTTTTCGTGTGATTGTCTGGCTCTATATGTGGCTTATCCTTGCTAGTGTTTTGTTTACAGTACTAGTAGCAGTAAAGCTAGTGAAATGTAAAGGTCTTACAAAATGAAAAGTCCTGGACTCAGTTTAAATAAAGCACACATGTCCGCAATCTCTACGGTAATGGTGGTGAGCACAATGTTATGCTAAACTATAGGTACATTGGCCAAACTTAATACAATAATAAAAAAATGTTTTTCCTTAAAAGCTGAAAATACCTGAATATAATGTAAATAGCAGAGTTATATTGCAAAGCTTTTTAAAAGATCTTGGATTCAAAACTGAAACTTTGAACAGAACCTGCACTCCAAAGCTGCAACATGTAGCTTTTCTGTGCTTTCATCAGCCGAAATATTTGTCTTGCTGAACGAGAAATGCACACTCCACTTGAAGTTCTTCAAGTGGCTGAAGGTTCAACTGCAGACTGTGGGAATTGACCTGGCAATTGCTTCATTGTTTGTCATTTCCGAGACATGAATGAAAGCACCAAACATTCAGCGCTTTGTATTTGTGCTCGGATGCTCGACTTCAATAGGCATCCTGTTGATATTGCACACGTGGATTCTCCTCTTTTGTGAATGTTAAATGAAGCAGCTAAGGTGCAATATGCTGAGCATGTGCTACCATGATGAGTTGAAATAATGATCCTTTTTAATGAAGATCTTTGGATTAATCTCAATTTGAATTTCCTAACAATGTCAGGGCCCAGAGTTAAGAACAAAAGTGCCAGGACCAAGACTTCCTCAAGGGCTCTTGACTTTGTGAACAATCTCCTTTTCAGCCAGTAGCTCCTGAGTGCTCTCAGATGTAGCCAAGCTAATTAGCGCTCAGGCGAGTGGCACATGCTCTCACATAGCTAGTGGCTCATAAAGCTGTTTACCAAACCCTACTGAGAATAGCTAACAAAGGCTTTTAAAGGCAAGCAGGAGAAGAAAACCTTTTCCTCGGTTGGCCGAGATAATGAAAGTTGTTCATTGAGGTTTTTGTTATAAGTGCACATGGAATGCACTATAAATGAGCTGCAACTGTGTGGGTCATTTCTGTAAATGTGAGAACTTGTTGCTGCAGGGATTTTAACAGGCTTGTTTTGTAAATGGGGAAATTTTGAGCTTCGGTTACTTAGTGTTTGCCTTGTTTCATCAACAAAAACTAAACAAGATGTGGAAACATTGAGTTTACCCTTTGAAAATTGGTCATTATTATGGTCCTTTTAGCTAAGCCAGGCATCCGTTGGTGCTCTGGCCACAAGGCAAAAGTTGGCCACCACCAAACTAGACTTTTGCTTCACAACAAGTTACATTTCAACCCGAATGCGTCCTTTTACACATCAGGGGACAAAACCTTAGGTTTTGCCAATTATACAGCATAAAGATAGAGTTTGTAAAGTTGCTGTTGTAGAGGGCTTGTGGGGCATAAGGTCTGCCGGGCCTTGACCCAACTCAGAGTGATGAGCCAAATGGCACCATTAACTGTGGATCTTGAGCCGAAAAATGTTGGCCAACATGAGGTGTCATAACAGCCAAGCATAAAGGTGTTGATGAACTGCTGTGGGTACGGAAATAGTTTAGAGTCTAGTGAAGCCAACATGGAAGGAACTAACTTTCAGCTTGGTTTCTCATTTTAATCACAAAGTAGTCCTGCTGTTTCTGGTGGAGGAGGTTGAGGATCCAACATGGCCTCCTGTTTCACTGTGGTAAACAGCAGGTTGAAAATGGAAACTGTCCTCCCAGACACACACATCACTGTGTTAAATCTCAGTTAGAGATGTGGCGCCTTTTTATGCCTTGTTTAACTTATTAGCTTTGTAAAGCCTTCCAACTATTGGCCCATTTAGGTAATGAAGCTCTATGTGTTGGACTGTAGTCTTAGGATGTGGAACAGCCAAATAAGATTTTACAATTGCTACAACGAATAAAGAAAGAGATCAACATAAAAGATAAAATGTTATTCATGGGCTCATTAGAGATTCATGTTTATGGCGAAGCTCAATGAAAAGAAGGCACAGAGTGAGTTGATTTTCATTCTTTGTCGAGGAATAAAACAAGGGATTGATTGTGATTTGGTTCTGCCTGAAGGGTGTGTGCTCACTGTATGAAATCCTACCACAAGCCTTGCCAGTCTCTCTGCTGCGACGTGTTGGCTGTGGAAATCATTATTTCATCTGACATGAACTCTTTTTGTTCAGTTTCTCTCCCACTCACTCTCTCTTTCTCTTCTTGCCTCTCTTGTCATGTATAGGGACCTGTGGGGCCAGAAGGGCAGAAGGTGAGTCCAGAAAAAAATGTCTTGTTCCTGTGAAAGTTTTTCCTTTTCTTATAGATAAAATAAAACGAGGTTCTCTGAATTAGTTATCTACTGAATGACATCAAAAATACATTTCACACTGAAAAGGTGCTTTCTCTCTCTCCCTCTCTGTTATAATCCTCAGTTTTCAACTTCTAATGTAAACCAAAAGAGAATTTCTTTAGCAGGGGAATTGTGTTTTTGGTTCGATAGTAAGTGTGCAAAAGTTGCACAGATGGCTGTAAAAATGTACTGGGACGTAGGGGGTAGGTTTAGTATAATAGTTAGAATATGTTTACTTGGAGATTAGCTATACAGGGCCGCAGTCGGGGCAAGTAAATAGACAAGAGGAGAGTTGAGGCTCAAACAGCACGAAGAAGGAAAGAAAAGAGTGACAGAGAAGGAGAGAGACAGAACAGAGAACCTGGAGCTAAGTGCTGCGATACAGGCGGCGGGTCCCTGGTGGCGCTGATGTGGGGAACAGATGTAAGCCATATCCAGCCATCAGGTAGCTGCCAGTGTTTGTTCAGTGTAACCCAATCAGACACTTCCTGTCTGCGCTGTCATCTGTCGGCAAGGCCTCCCGTCGGCGGGTGGGGGGGGTATGGAGGGGTCAATGATGACACACCGCCGTGTTAATGACTCATAAGCCAGGCCCCTAGGCTACTCAATTAGATCTACTGCTGCTGCAGTGCTGTATTTAGCAGAGGGGCCACGTCAACAGTTATTCACGTTTCGTCACCTTGGTGATTGATTTGGTGTTATTACATGATTAAAAAGTAGAGTGTGAATCATATATTTTAACTTGTATAATAATAAAAATAATAATAATCTAATAATCTACTCTCCATTCTCCTTCACCCCAAGTTATATTTTGGATATATTAGACCCAAATGATAAAAAAAAGACTTTTTAAAATTGTTTTTCATAGTTTCAAGTCTATGTACTATTGTTTGACCCATCTTTGATACATTTATAAATGTGACCATGGTGACAGTAAGTCACTTTTATTACAAAGAAACACCAATAGCCAACATAAGCAAACCACTATGCAAGATAGTGGGAGTTCATAAAAAAATGCCTGGTACAACCTTAGAGTCTAAATCATCTACTTCAAGTAAGTCAAACGAGAACATGGAAACCTATTAAGCCTTTTTTCCATTTCTCTCAATTTAAAATTCAACAGAATTAAATTATTCTCATCTCCCAGTCTTGCCGTCTGCCTGTATCGTCCACAACTTAGCAGATTTTAAAATATGAAGTGCAGTATTTATAAGCTGCCTAATCCAACGTCTGTTTTTGGTACTGTATATGACTGCATCTTTCTTTGGAGTGGTCTTGAAAACCATAACCCTGCAGTTTCCCGTGCTGTCGGTTTTGTTACAAGCGAAATACATTGTGATTGTTGAGTGTAATGACACCTAAAGGCCTTTGTGTTTATTTTTCAGGGTTCATTCGGGCTTCCTGGCGTCCCAGGTCTTGATGGACTGAAGGTGAGGTTACTAAAGAGATATGCAAACAATACATTTGATGGTTGTGGTAAAGTTTTCTTCTCTTTGGCCTTTTACTAGTTATTTAGACTAGTATTAAAGGTAATGGGAGATGCTGCAAAATAGTGTTTTTTGAATTTTTATTTAGCCTGAACATGGTATAACGTGCTACACATAAAACGACCAGAAAGCTAACTTCCATCCACACCTGAAAGTATTTTATCTTCAAAAGACTCACTTTAACATACTTAGTTTTCATTAGTCTTTTTGGTCATGTGTTGCACTTTTCATATTAGAGAAGTTCTGGCATGCATTCTGACAATTTCAAACCACTATCCGATTTGGGAGGAATCCCCTGGGCTGCATCTTAGAGACCTAACCACAAAGTACTGTTTCAAGCTGCCGGTGAATCTGCTCACACTCTTGGCTCGTTTCTACATTTCAATCTCCAACCAAAAAAGGAGACACAATGCAGGTGTTTCAGAACGGGGAAGAATGGAAAAGCATATTTATTCCAGAACAAACGACGGTATAAGTGACGAGAATGAATGGGGAGACGATTTGAAAGGCGTCTTTTGAATCTCAAGCATACATTTATAAAGATATAAGCAGAGAGGCACGCATGGCTGTAATAGGAACCAGAGTAAAGAAGTTTCATTTTGGAGTGTAATCCATACTGACTTTGAAGACAGCAAAAGCTGAAGGCCTAATTCCACTCCTATGCTGTGCAATGCACTTATAAAAGAGAATCCATTATGGTATGTAACCGTCACTCATGCAGAAAGTTGAAGTCCAAAGCAGCAAAGGCTGCTCTGCCAGCAGTGGCAGGTTGACTGGCAGACATCGTATTGATCTGACATAGATATCCTCTGAAAGGGGATGATCACTAATGCGAACCTTATCAGCCACGCAGTTTAGGTTTTTAATCAGCCTCCATCATCATTATGGCAATATTTCACCGTTATTATGTTGATGACTCCCATATGTGGGCTGACAAATGATACAAGATTCCAGCATTTATGAAGTTTCACCACCAATGTGTAGCTGAGGAGATAATCCCTATACATGGATCATACACACCAATATTGTCACAATGCTTCAAGAACACAAAGCAGTGTGGGAAAAATGAAAACATTAAGGAAATATACCAAATAAAACTAATCCATATACACACGTCCAGATTGTTTTAATACTGACGCAATGGTGGAATCAGAACGTTCCACATCAGCAGCGGCCATTTTGGTGGTATACAGAAAGGCCTTAATGGCACTCTTCTTTGTACAGTCATCTTATCAAACCTGCCGCATTTTAGTTAAACGGTTGAGATTGACCCGATTTGTGCCAGGTCGGCTGAAAATATGTCTGAAAGGGAGTGGGACCAGACGCATCTGCCAATGCAAATAAAAGATAAGCTTGCAGATTCGTCTGGTTCTAGGGCTAACATTAATCAGCATCATGAGGTTAAAGTTGTCCCTCTGGGTTGAGGAATAGCTGCTCCTCTTCTAAAAGACCAATGATGTGGTAGCTTTGCAAAGGTCAGGAGGTTAATTGTTTGTGGCAACAGATGGGCTGGCGTTGGTTTCTCAGTGAGTGCCGCAGACAACATGGATTTAGACTCGCACTAACAACGAATTCTGGCATTCATCAGATGGACTTGGCTTTCTTCTTTTGCTCATGTTCAGAACCAAACCAGAGATCATTAAGCTTTTAATCAGTGTGTTTATCTGCTCGACTTTCACATTTAGTTTGCAGTTTCAAATTTTTATTGTTTTACATTTTTGTAATTTTATGGATTTTAGTCAATTCATTGTAATACAGTAAAATACACTATCTATCCTATCTACTGCTGTGTTATCAACTATCCTTTAAATGCATAACACCTGTGCAGTGACGACACACACTTCACCTCTGTTAAGGTCACAGGTTATCTCGTTTTAATGAAGAAAATGTGAAGGTTTTGTATCTCCTGACCTGAAATCAGAGTTCACATTGCTGACACAGCAAACTGAATAGAGCCACTGTGTGTATGTTATGCTGTCCATAGGGGGATGTTGGCATCCCAGGATTGGACGGTGTCCCCGGAGCCAAGGTCTGGTGCACACACATTCTGTGTGCTCTTATTCTTGTAAATTCATGGTGACCATGTGTTTTTGACCATATTTCATTTATAATTTTCCATCAACGATATCTTCCTTTTAACTTTTGGACACTTTTTTTTTTTTCTTATCATGCTTTTTGACCTTTTCTATTCCATATTTTTCATTATACTTTGTTCAGTTAAACGTATTGTTTTTCATTCTTTAGAAAGCGTGCATGTACTGCATATATACTATATGTATATAACCGTTTCTTGGCAATATCAATAAGGACATGTTACCTTCATAGTAATTAAATGTGATAGTGGTAGCTGCATATAGGTTTTAATTAATTGAAATTATGAAGTAACTTTAAGTGGGATTCTGACCTGTTACTCTTGACTTAACTTAACTTTCAGTAATGACTTTGCAAGTTTTAAAAAGCACTTAATAAAGCTTATACTCGAGGGTCTGTCTGGGGAAAAAGCAACAATAATACAAGAGAATTTCTATAATCCAACATGAATTTAACCCCAGATACAATCTGACCCTTCGTGGCTGCAATAATTATCCAATTGAACCCAACTCCCCGTGAGCTTTTCTCTCTTTAATACTCTGCTGTCTTTCCCAACAGGGTGAAATGGGAGAGCAAGGTGAAAAGGTAACGTGTTCAGATCACCATACATTATCGTTAGCATCAGTCTTGATATGCCGCCATGTGTTAGAACAGCCGTCATGACGGCAGCTCTGCTTTTTCTTCACACTACTCACAGCTTGTTTTTTCAAAGGTGACTCCCTTCTGAGATTTGGCCATCAGTGAGTCAGTGAGTCACAGAATTGAATCCAGTTTCTCCAACTACAGGCCTTGGGGTAGACCAAAAAAACTGAACCCACACAATAGCCTCAGTGAGGAAAATCAGCCTTATTCTCTCCATTCCCTCATTCTAATGATGCCCCTATTCACTGTTGTTGGACAGAAGTGGGTGGGAGGTGGGAACACTGACCGAGTTGAGAGTGAGACAAGCTGGGGAGGGTGGTGGTGGTGATGACTGAGTGTTCTTCTTCATCAACCACAGAACTGGATTTCAGGCAGTTCTTCTGCAAATCAGAGACATATTCCCTATCACTAACACACCTGATGGACTGTAATAATGAGGCTGTGTGGCCACAGAGCCAATCTCCTAGCAGCCACAGCATCATGGGTGTCCCGTGGAGAATAAGCTGGATGCAAATAATAGCTCAATAGGAACTGCATCTAAAAGAGATTGCCTCGCGTGAGTCCGGGTCGATTCAGAAAAGTTAGAACTGAATAGTCTGACGAGTTGGATTGGTTTCTACGTTTGTGTCGGTGAGACGCTGTCTTGTCTCTGAGTCTCAGCTTTTGTCCCATAGTATTCACTCTTAAGAAGAGGATCCCAACCATTCTGGCTCATGACCCTTTAAAATGATGCCACGTCTGTGTTGTGAGCAGACTAACCAATAGTGACGTTCCCTTCTTAGACTTCTCAGTTTCATTTGAAGAGTTTTTATAAGCCTGAAGAGGGGAAAACATCCATAATTGTATGGCAAAAAAGCAAATATTAGAGAAAAGTCAGAAAACTAAATATATTTTTATTTCTCATATCAAGTCCTTTCTGATTCATCCTGCAGCCCTCAGACACGGAATCATAACTTTAATAAACTACACGTTTTATTTTAAGAGGAACCAGATCCGTTAACTTAAACTGCCTTGTTTAATCCTGACAATGCTAGTAGTCAATTTACCTTCTAACCGATGGATTGCTAGATGGAATTGACAATTCATCTAAACAGATTAACACATTGGAGCAATCAAGCATAGTGCCTGTTATAGTAAGCTAACTTTCTAGAATTTCTTTTTTAATATTCTCCACAAGGACACAACCTTTGATTTCAAATCCTTAAAATTGCTATTCAATGTTTGATTCATAATCTTATTCATTTAATATAAAATTGTGGATTTATGGAAAGTGAAATGATCAGCTCCATGCCAAAGACAGCACTGAAATTCACTCCAAAGTTCTATGAGCTTTTATTTTTTTGAGGAGCCAAATCATTTTACATAAATAGTTGATTTTGGCTTTGGTTGCTAACTTAAGAGCCAGCAGGCAAATTCAAGAAAACAACGCCAACCTCGAACAGATAAAAACTGATTGTTTGAGAAGCACAGAGCCTATTACATTAGCCTCATTTTCTTGAAGTTCTGACATCATGAGAATGATATCCTCCACAAGGGCACAACCCTTTAGCTTAAATCACTGGATTTGCTGTTCACCTTCTAGTTTTATAGCAGTACAATGATAAGCATCCATAAAGAGTTGACAGGCTCAGTGGTGCTTTGAGCTATATGCTCGTAATGACAATGCCAACATGTTGATGTTAAACAGCAAGTACAGCGTAGACTGATGGCCTGAACAACATTAGTTTTAAAGTTATTTGGCTATAAATCACCAATTGAAATAAAAAAATGTGCCCTGATGATGGTTCTAGAGGAAAAAGTAAAGGATCAACAAAGTTACATGATTCTCTAACACGGCACATGGCAATCCATCAAATAATTGTTGAGACATTTCAGTCTTACTCACAAATGTCAACCTCGGGGTGGCACTACAGGAAAGGTCACAGGATTGCAAAAGTCATTAGGATCAATTGTCTGAGAACCCACAGTTGATGTCAGGACTTTAGGACCTCCACAGTGCCCCACAGAGTATATTACATCATCTGAATTCAGTCATATTTGAACCATGTGTGATGACTCAGTTAGTGACCAAAGTGAATTGTCCAGTAATGGTACTTCATCTTTGCTACAATGTACTTGGCTTTCCACTAAGCATCCATTACGCTAATTTACAGGGCAGTCGATCACAGAAAAAGAAGAGCTGTCCTTCTGTGATATGTGTGTTAAACTATTTTGCAATCATGTTTAAGATCTTTTTCCTTTGATTTTAGATTCTTAGCTATATCATTTTTTTCAGCACTGACATATTCTTGAGACTGAATTGACTGCCTCTGTGTGATTTCATCACAGGGCGATATGGGTGAAGATGGGCCGAAAGGTGATATGGGTGAGAAGGTATGTACATTTCACTCTAACTTTCATTCCCTTTCTTTATGTGTTGGAACTTGCACAGCAGCAGTCTGGCTGTGGCTGGAAAACATAAAAAAAGTTAATGTTAGCCATCTGAGGGGAGATCTGTGGAGAGCAGCAGGAGCAGAAGTAGCTCAGGTCAAGTGCCATCAGCTGTTGTCAAGGCTGCACAACAGCAATCATCACTTGATGCATCCTTTGTGTTTAATGTGGACTTAATTGCTATGCTGACGCTACATTTTCTGGTTGGATGGCTCCTGCATTAATTTGGGACCATTTATCATCAAGACAGCTTGTCAGGTTGAGATCCATTTCCAACAAACAACAGAGTGGAGCTCTGCTCGTCAGATTGTTCAGAGCTAAAGTAATAGATTCATGTTTCTGTCCAAAAAGCTTTTGTTTTGGAGAAAAAAAGTATTTTGTTTTGTGTTAGCGCACTGACATTCATGTCCAGAGGCAGATTATACCTCCTATCCAGGACTTGTTATGCTGCCTTTGCTGCTGTTATTTTGTTAAAGCACCATTCATGAAAATAGGTCAAAACCTTATTTATATTGGGTGACCTCATGACAAATTGTTGGTCAATTTACCCTTCAGACTTGGTGCAAAGCATTTCAGAAATGAAACAATTATGGATTGGAATAAACGATCCTTTGAAAATGTTGATTCAGCTTCTCATCAGCCCATGCAAACATTGCTCACACTTCTGGGAAAAGATAAAGATTCTTCCCAAATGGTAACAGTTGCTAAGAACAGACGGCAGACACCAAATATTATGTGAATATTTTATACACTGGAGAGGGTGCTTTTTGCTAGAAATACTGAGTTAGGTATGAAAACAAAACATAACTGATAGACCAGCATCGGAGTAGAAGCAGTGTACTCAAAATGTCACTGCCAATTTATTGCTGTTCGGCGGAGAACAACTTTGATAACTTCTCACTTTATGGGTGCTCTGGTTTTTAAAAGACTGCCGAACACGGCTGCCAAGAAAGACACCGTTTGGGGGAAACAGATGCAGGATATCATCTGTGGAAAATGAATGAACAAAAAGGAAAGTGGAGGGCGATAAAACTTTGCAGCTCGAGCACCACTTTGATCTGGTCTACCTTAATGCAGTAAAAGCGTGGGGGAATGGATTTTGGCTGCAGAAGTAAAAAAGAAATGGTGGAATTGAGTAGCATTGGAATTCAGACTTCTGTAGCCAGTCACCTGCCATTCATTCTTCAAGAGCATACTCGTGTATTTTACAATAAAAGAGAATAGTGAGGATTCTTTCATTAGTATGGATAGGATGGCTGTACCTCATCTCGTCAGATCGTCAATGTCAGGTTGTAAAAGTGAGTGTTCTTTTTAACATAGTAAGTCAATCAAGATATAACTCAAAATACATCCAGATGAGTTTAACATGTCAGACACACCAAGGATTTACTGAGCAAGTCCTTTGCTTGCTCATATACATGCACAATACACAAGCACAAAACTCCATGTCATTCCACAAAGTGAGCCTCCCGTTTTCAGAGTTGTGAGTCTGATAAAATGTTCTTCCCCGATATTATTGTTTCACTGGTGGAAGAGGAAACCAGAGAGTAGAGGGAACAGAGGGAGGAGAGAGGAGAGCATCTTTAGTCTTCTAAAGCGGAAGATGCCAAAGTTAACAATACACAGCACGCACTGCGGGGAAAATGTGGTAACACGGGGTGAGAGGTGAGGCAGTGAAAGCTGGAAAGTGGTGAGCAGAGAGACCTCAGGGAGCACAGGGTGGGGGGGAAACGGCAAGGCAAGCAGTCGGACAGAGCTTTACTTAATACAAAGAGAGATTGTTTTGACGGTGGGGATCTGTGGAGTGTGAAAGAGACTAAATGACAGAAAATATACACACTTTTCCATGCAAACTCTTACAGTTTTCAAATGTGCAAAATCTCTTTCTCTGTTACTCTCTGGACTCTAATGAATGACAAAAGTTTTAGATGGAAGAACACCTACAGTATGACACCGTTCATTAATTGGATGTGGATTTTAAGCCATTGGAGGTGAACAGTGTAAAAGTCCTCTTACAAGTTATTTGTTATGTATTATTTTATTACTGATGTTGCAACTTTGTTTCAAGGAGTAATTTGACATTTGACAGTTTATTCACAGTTTTGCTGAGAGTTAGATGAGATGATTGATTCTACTATCATGACTGTATGGTAAACATGTAGCTAAAGTGAGCAGCAATTAAGCTTAGCTTAGCATCAAGACTGTAAACAAGAAATCCTCTATTCCTGCATCTCTAAGATCAACTTATTAACCTGTTATATCTCGTTTTAGTTTGATCTGTACAAAAACTCAATGGTAAAAATTACATTTTGCCAACTTACAGGTGGTTATGTGCCCAACGTGGCCCTCTTGTAGTTTCTGTTCACATGCTGCATACTCAAAAGTGTGTTCAATCAAACTGCCTCAAACTAACACACTAAACAGGGACTCAACAACAAGGGGGTTAACCTTTAATAATGCATCATGTTTTCTAAGATAATCATATATTTTGGATGTTCAGTCTAGTATTTGAGTAAACGTACTTCATTACTGTCTTTATAGTATACATTTATGTAGCACATTATCTGCTGTGTTGCTTTCATGAGCCATCATCAGCTATGAAGAGAAATGTTTCCAGTAGCCTCTGCATGTCCATCGCCGGCCTCATTTAAAACAAATCATTACCACAGTTAAAAGCTTTAGTTCTAAACCATTTACTTCATTCTGCCTAAGTATTTAATTAGCTATGAAATTAACTGTGACTCTTCCTGTTGAAACAGTCAGACCTCAGAGATAGGAAAATGTTAAGGTTTACAGAATATAAATAAACCCAAGTAAACTCTTGAATTGGTTTTGGGAACTTCCAGGCTGAGTTCTTGGCTCTGGCCGGTGTGGCACAGTGGTTGGTATAATTTTTGAATCCTAAGATCCGGTCCAAGCTCTTGTGAACTGGCCGTGTTTCAACTGTTGGCAGGGCCTTTCTGCCCTGGGAGCCAATCATAATCTGTGTTGCCTCTCATATATTCTAACTCAGTGACCGAGGCCGCTGAATTTGGTCATCTTTACTAATGACCATAATATGAAGTAGGAGTCGTGCTTTGAGGGCTGTGGCGACATTAAATGGTCACATTTGTCACAACTCTTCATCAGCTTCATTGCTCACTAATGAATCCTCTCCATCTCACTCGCTTTCTCGATGCAAACAGCTGGGAAATGTCCTGATTTACCAAGTACACATTATGAGATCTTAACGCTATTATCTTTAAATGCCAACATGCCGCGACACTTCTGGGTGCCTATAATGAAGTGGAGCTGTGGTGACAGCTCTCTGTCCCACTCTGCTCTGTGGTTAAATCACAGGCTGTAGCCTCACCATGGTAATTGGCCCAATTGGGACATTTCAGCACTTTGTGCCACACCTCAACTCACCTCCCAACTCCACCACTTTTTCCATCTCCTAGTACTTCATTTGGAATAGATTAAATTTGTGAAAACTCTCACTTGGTTCTTGAGCTTGGTGTCACTCGCCTTAAGTCTGTCATGACAGAAAAGGCCAATGGGGTTTATGAGTTCAGCAGCAGGAAAGTGAAGTGTTAAGTTCTTGTGCAGCATGGTCTGATTCATATATTTACATGGGTCACGCTGGCCTTTTTGATTAAAAGTGTGTGAACCGTGCAGTAAAATCTTATTTTTCACAATACTAGCTCCTTATGGCCTCATCCTGCGGAGATTCAAAATGGGAAAAATGTAATAATGCCTTACATATAGTCCATAGCTTGATTGTGAGCTTAACAAGGTGAGATCCTTTTGTAGTTTCTTTTTTGTATAAGATGTAACAATTAAGTACAGATGTGATCCCATCGCTGCCAACAAACAACAGGTGTAAACCAGCTCTGACTTTGAAGTTTGTTTTGTTAAAACAATTATTCAATTAAGACACAAAAAAGTCAGAATAATGGGCCTCTGTATAAAGTTTTGTTTTATTATCATTTTTAGGTCAACCACAACATGACATCCATGTTTTTTTTTTTTAAGTATCCGACCTTAAACATTTTCACTTCATCATGTAAAATCATGTGAAAGCCTTTCATTCATCTTCTATAATGTAATGTGAGGAGCCTGTTTACACGGCTGATTGTAAAAGCTCATCCTCTTAGATCTAACCCTTAATAAAATATGAGATGTATAAAAAAATGTCTATATAAAAATTTGAATGATACGTTTGAAAATTGGGATAGAGGCACCCTTCGGTATGCAACAAAGCCCAGCTGTAAACAGTAACACAGTTTATTGTCTGCAAAAAAAAAAGCCGCAATTAAACATGCCTTGTGTGCTATGCATCGTAATGACTCCCATAAAAAGCTGAGGGCGAGAGGCATTCCTTCAGCAACTTCTGAGTGCAAGGCGAATGTGTAGTGAAACCACAGAGTCCACAGCAGAGCTAAAAACCCAGTCTCCTTCTCCCCTTCTCTCTTTTCCCACCAACTGCCCATAATTACACTTATTGGCCCCTTGTTTTATGTATGTTTTTATTGTACACTGCAGTAGTAACGCATAGGAAAGGGAAAATGTTTTGGATGTCTGGATGCCTTTGCTGGAAAAATGTGATATAAGTAGCACCTTCTAGTTCAATACCCTACCTGAATGAAAAAAGGGGTTAAATGGTTGCCGTTAGTGCAGTATATCTATCAAGACCCTTAACCTCCTATACTGTTGTGAATTTCTTCTAGTGGTATATTTCACGTCATCACCAGTATGCAGCTGCAGTCTGACTAAAAACAATGAAAGGGTTCCCGGCACTGTAGTTATATAAAATGCTGCCTCAAACTTTAGTAAGAAGGTACATTAAATCTGAACACTGCTTAGAATAGCAGAGAATCTTCTTTCTAATTGGATTTTCACCCCATTTTGTCCACACAACTAAACTAAACGCAGCAGTTGCAAAATTGTTCTGCATTGTTCCATAAAAATAGGCTTCTTTCATATCGTTCTGTACTTTAATTGCACAGTAATTTTGTTCCTGTTGTGACCTTACAGAAAGCCCAATTAAGTCTTCTAAAAGCCTGTCCTTGTTGTAATTTCAGTTTTTCTACCTTTTTCTTAGGGAGATGCAGGCTCCTCTGCAGCAGGCATCAAGGTGAGAGCTAAACGTTAAATGTATTTTTTTTATGTCTGTTTCCTGTCTCTCATTAGCAGTCTGTTGCACCAGCTGTTTTTTTAAGTGCAAACTTACTAAGTGGAGAGTTACATGTCACTAAATTGTGTCCACACAAACTAATTCTTACACAGAGTAGTTGCTGCTAAATGTTTACACAAAGTAACTTCTGACCTAGTGAGGTAATGAACCAACTCCACAACTAATGTTAGAGTAATATGGTCACCAGATCTGATCTGATACTTGATCTAAATGCCAATAATGTTAGCCTAAATTACCAAATAATGTTAGTTAGGTTAAACGTTAGCCGTTAGTCATAAATTGAAACTAGCTATTAGTTCAAAAAACTTAATCGAAGAATCCAGAAATGAATCAGTTGAAAAGAAAACTTTTTGCATGTATTATAGGGTGAACCTGGAGAGCCTGGACGTAGTGGACATAAGGTAATAACTGCACTTTGCAACACATTTTTACTCAGTAGATAGATGTATCAGTGATGGTAGCGTAGTTATAATCATGCCGTAGCTATATTGTGTTGAACACAGAGTTGGTAATGTTAATAACGGTGACTGTATTGATAAGGGATGATGGTAATAAAATATTGGACTATGCAGAAACAGTACCTACATATTTCTTATTGTTCATCACTGTGAATACACACATCTAAACAAGTTTGAATGTAGAATGTGAAGTTTAGTCTGTTGTGCAAGATAAAAAGTTTGGATAAGAGCATTCCAAACTCAGTTGAACCTCACTGTTTAAAGTGTATAATAAGAATAGTTGTACATGGGGGGGGGGGACCTGACACTTGAACTACATCACAATGCTTGGACTCATTTTACATTTACTTTGGCTTGATACTTGTTTTGAGCCAGTGTAAGGTCCCAGGTATCATGCTAACACCTCTGGATATACTAAATCTTTTGGATGTCTTTGCTCCATGCTATCATGACCGGTACAGTACTTGTCAGAGTCTAAAACCACCAGGTCCTCCCATTAATTTGCTTGGCGTCAGTGCACCCTCACAAGGTTTTGTTGTTTAAGCAATATTTGTTAGTGTGAACTCTCTCTCCTAGTCAGTTTTTATTCTAGTGTTTGGCACACTTTCGAAGCCAACAAAGGAAATCGGAAGAATACTGTTAAAAGAAACAGTTGTTGATGAGAAACTAATAAAACAAGATGCAGCAGAAGAGGAGCTATTTTCCTGCAAAATAAAACCCATTACTTCTCCCCTGACCAGACTGCTGACGAGATTGCACCAGCATCCCATGTAATTACACTTTTTAATCCCAAGTGCTGCACCCCATTAATTTCCCCTCCCTTTTCTCTGTTGGGACAAACTGGTTCCAGACAGACAGAAGGGCTTTGAGCAAATTTCTTTTTTTTCCTGCTGTGTGGCAAAGAAAATACTCGTGGCCTAACTAATTTTTTGACTGCTTTATCTTATCTCTCATATTACAGCCATTCTGCTCGAGCTGAGACACTTACGAATTGCAGTTTTCATCGAAATGGCATTCATGAGATTGAGCTGTTGTTCCCAATTAATTATTACCATTGGATGGCAATGAAGTGTTGGTGAAGTAGTAGTCCACAAGAAAGACTTTTATTCATTAGTTTTACAATGCTTTCATTAGCCACAATGAAAATTTACAGCCCTCTCTCTCTGATCCCACGAGTGCCATTGCAGTTGATCATTCTCGTGCAGCGGTAATCATTTCTTTTCATATGCCATAAATACGAAGGTCTTAATAGAGCGTTAAATTATCCAGAGTCAGAAATGTTGTTTTGAAAGTCTCGTAGAGGCGTCACAAAGGCCTTGACCTCTGATTTTTCCACAGTTTAATCAAATGAGTGTGCGTTACTCAAACGTGCATGTAATGGGAGTCTGGAGTTCTCAACTTGACAATGACCCGACCTTGGTATCGGAGAAAAAGGCCAACTTGTGGCTTCCAGCACTGCCAAACTCTAATGACTTTTAAGCCACGGCAGCTCTCTCAAACAGCTTTTGCAACTTTAATCCAAAGTATCTGACAGTTTTTGCTTCCAGAAACCAGAACTTTTCACACCTGCCCAAACCAATAAAATCATAAAAATGAAACTCTATTGCACTTTGTGAAGGGTTGAGTGTTATAACAAGCACTAATCACGCTGTCAAACCATGGCTGCATGAGTTGGTTTGAAAGTGCATGTGCAGTACCTTCTGCTAGTGCTTAATGCAAGCAAATGACAGTCAACGTACACTTGTGGACAGCAGGCCACTTTTCAGAATTACAGCAGCTTGATAGCCAGAGAAAACACAAATAGAAAATAAAGTGCAGAGCTAATAGAATCCCGAAGAGCCTATAAATGAGGCTTGACTCAGCTTAGCTTGGCTTGGCTGTAACATGTCACACTCTTCCTGTGTAGGGAGAGCCAGGACTACCAGGGCTGCCTGGACTCCCAGGGATAAAGGTAAATGCTTCGCTGTTTTTATCCCCAGTCATTCCCCCGGTGTTGTCCCTGTCCATCCCCTTAAGCCCATCTGTTGCCGAGTTCAGAGCAAAACTCAGCCGACCTATCGCCATGCCTCGTGTATGACACATTAAGGTCTCATAATCTTGCTTTTCCTGCTGTGTGGGATACTGTACCTAGTTCCATCTGCTTGATAGGCTGCGGCACGGTAACACCTGTACATTCAGTGCAATGAAAAGTTAAGAGCTCCGGCAAACTGACAAGTCCAAGTAGTCAATTCTTTTGATCTGAACATGCCAGAAGTCAGCAAGAAAGCTGTCTCATTAGGTTTGAGAACAGTGTCGAGGTCTATGAATTAATGATTGGAACTCTGCATCCCTGGCAACAACTTCCTGGAAGTGGCATCAAGAGACTGTGTGCTGAATGTGTCAAAACTACTGCTTGTTAAGAAGAGGAGGTTTGATTTTTATTAGATTATTTAGAATTTGCAATGTTTCTGTTTTGTTTTTTTACTCTTTTAAAAGACACACAGCATATGGTGAATTAAATGCACAAAAGGCACAGAATAATTCACTGCCATCTTATGCTTAAAGAATAGCAGGCTCCTCAGTGTATCTCAGGATCATTAATTTGAAATATAGCACGTGAATGCAAGGAATGCTCACGCAGGCATGATGAGATGATGCTTGGTGTTGCTTTGGTTTTGTTTTTCTCTTCTTGTGTGCTTGTAATGTGCTGGCCTTGTAAAAAGCCCTTTCATTTTACATTTTATATATTCCTGCTTTTACTTAAGAGGCCTAAATGCTCGATGGATTCTAACAATATTTTGCTAACGTAGCACTCGTGGGTTCTGAGCTGGGCTTGCACTTTGTTCTGCTCTGCATTCTTGGCTGTTTGTCCAATCAGTTTAAAAGTTTGAGAAACAAGTGTCCATTACTTCTGCAAAGGCTTCCAGAGTTCCAACTACTCTCGATGGGTTGCAGATGGTTAAGTAATATATTCCACTTAAGTTATTTCACAACCAAATGTAATGTGTACGTGTAATATGTTAATCAAATCAAGCATCACACCTCGTACTGGAAGCTCACTCCTCTAAGTGAAAGTGCAAATGCAGAAATGTTAAAGCTTTTTCTTAAGTGGCAGAGAACCTGGTTTTTGCACACAATTAAGCAGAACACTTCTGTTTGCATTGATGAGTTTCTAACACGGTCAGTATGGCTGTGAAACCAGGGGATAAATGAACAAGCCACTGATCATTTCTGTGTGTGTGTGTGTGTGTGTGTGATTTATGCACGTTTGTGTGCATGCCTGTCGTTTTTTAATACGTTTGGCCGTGCTTCTTGTCTGTGTGTTTAGCGCTCATTAGCAGCGGGTGCAGGTAGCGCTACACTAAAAATGCCCTGTGGAAAAATGAGTAATATTTGGGGTTTTTTCAGGGTGAGCCTGGATTCCTCGGCCCCCAGGGAGAGCCAGGGCTTCCAGGACTCCCAGGAACTAAGGTGGGTGACTTTAACTTTACAGAAAAACTACAGTTATCTTGTTTGTCACAGCATGAGCGATCCTTTCTGCTCAGTGACACAGTGCATGTTTCTTGTAACTGACAATGACTTTGACTTTTATCACATCCTGTCAGTGTGATCCCCAGTGAAATCATAATTCCTCTGAGTTTATGGTATCATTATTCATTATAATCAGTTTAGCAAGGTAATTAAGCCTCTGTTTCTTTAAAATGTCACTTGGAAGTGGTCAGAAAGAGCTAATCCCCGCCGCTCCCTTTGAGTCGTGACATTTTCACACCGTGGAGCCAGCAGTGATAATCCAGACACACTAGAATTAATGCCAGCATTGTCCTCTTGCATCAGGCTGTTTGCAGTGCATTCATAATCAAGATACATTAGTCTTGCATTGTCCTCTGGCATATCTCCGTTGATTAATCATATGTCAGGGTGTAGCTGAATAGGTGGAGCATTGCAGCAGATATTTATCTGATGGTTTTTCCTTGTGTTCAGGTCAACTCACCAGTTTGAGACAACTGAGATTTGTCAAGCAGTACTGCTGAAGTCTTTTAAAACATTGTTCAAATTAAGAGTCTGCAGGTTTATTTTCAAGTCTGTGCAATTAAGTTATCATTAGCAGGTAATTGTTTGAAGAGAAAACAAAAGCCTAATTGACTCAACCCTGCTAAATAATGCTTGTGTCTTACTTGGTTTAAAGTATCAGCTTATATTAATGGCGTGTGTAGGCTCTGGGTTATACCACACCCCCCTCTATTGGCTTTTTAAAGTCACTTCACTTTGAGAGAAAAAGCCCAACAATAACTATACAGCAAAAGGTTTCCCTTTATTTTTAAATATTCATCTAAAGTACAAAGAAGGCTGGATGCAAATGTATGTTTTGGGGCTTTTCTGAAAAAAACATTTCACCTTGTCAAGATTCACAATCTACCAGGAAGCAGACTGTACTGACGCAGCACAAATATCTATGTGTCGAGTAATCGAACGCATGAGGTGGACGGGGAGCTTTTATAGTAGATTCCCAGGTCATGTCAATACTGCGTAACATTAAGGAAGCTGGAGTTCATGCCTGGTGTTCAGAAGATGCATCACGGCTCTTCTGCTGACAATGAAAAGTAACGGAGCCTTGATCAGCAGTTCTCTATGACACTTATTAAATGCAGGTTTGCAGGAGAACAGAACTTACTTTTGTTGTTTAGCAGTTTTTTCTTTTGTCTGTGTAGGGTGAGAGAGGCGACCACGGGCCACCAGGAAAGGGGGAAAGAGGAGAAATCGGACCTGTTGGACCAAAGGTCAGTTATTCAAGTGCATGTGTGCATGTGTGCATACACAAATGGAACAAATTATGTGAAAACAACTGGATCGACCAGCAGTATGTCTTTAAGAGCTTCCCACTTCAGTTCAGTTTTTTCACCCATGTAATTCTGATATTTCTGCTGCCATCTAGAGCCCTGTTGATCTAAGCACACATTATAAAGTTTCCAGAGTTTTTCAATAAGAAAAAGTCGAATGCATTCCCAAAGCAAGGGGTTCGTTCAATTCATCAAATATTCAGTTATGTTAACAGAGAGAGCTGGTTAAACCATTATGCACTTCTAATAAGTTCAAGGCTTTCCCTGGAGTCTGCGTTAAGTAAACCAAATATAAATGAGTTAACCATTGTTTATGTCTGGCAGTGACACAGCAGGTAGCTTAAGCTCCAGTCTAAACTTAGGCGACCCACAGATCTGTTTCACATCCTATTAGAAACCCCAAAAGTCAAACCCCTGCTTTATCAGTGCCAGAGTTCAAATAAACACTTTCTCCATCACTTGGCAGTTATGGCATATTAAAAGCTGCTAATTTTAGTGAAGCTGACTGTGTTGCTCTCTCGGGACGAGTACGAGAGGTTGATGATATTTCCTTTTTGAAATATGCATTTTAAATGCATTGCATTTTTTATGATGAATTTGGATTGAACCCATAATGAGTTTGTTTTATGTTCTTTTTTCAATTTTATGTTTACATCTCAAGTACTTTTCTTTATTATAGTGTCCTTCAAACCATGACTCTTTTCGTCATCTCTGTTTTCTTCTTTGTGGCAGGGTTCACAAGGAGAGGCTGGCACACCTGGTCCTAAAGGGTCAAAGGTGAGCATGGCAGATTTGTTGTCTTTAAATTTGGCGAATACGGTGTCTTAATTACCTTTTCCTCTAATTAGATTTTGCCGGTGATCCAGATCTTGGATTTCCTCCATGTTCACTGTTGAACTCATGTGCTGTGGAAATGTCATTATGCCATTTTGTCAGAAAGTAAAAACCTGCAGACAAGCAGTAAGCAGATGCAAACCTTAATAGCTGCAGACTTCATGGAGTTCAATGCTGGTGGAGGTTTAGACTTGTTCAGAGTAGCAGAAGTATGTATATGGCTCCAACTGTTATTGGTGTTGTTGTTCTTCTTGTACTAGGTCTCTCGAAAGAAAAAAAAAAATTACATTTCAGTTGCATAGTTATGTTCTTCATAATAATACTCACATAAGTAATAGTATGTGTCATACTATGTTGTGATACACATGATTACAAAACATTTAGTCCATATTTCACATTTTTACAGAATGTGTAATAAAAGTAACAGAAATTCTTTGATCGTTTTTGTTTTGTCTTTTCACGTTAGGGGGAGTTTGGAGATAAAGGAGATTTGGGATCTATTGGCCCGAGGGTAAGCAAGTATATTAAGAAGTTAGTCTATTTGCCCCTTTCTTGAATCATTTAATGACGTTACATGATTGCCACCAGGGGGCAGCAGTCAAACCTTAGGGTTTTTTGAAAAAGAGGCACACTGATATTGGTCTAATATTTCCCTCATGTTACTATAAACCAGGTAAAACATCTTTAAATGTGTTTCTGAATGTCAATATTGTGCAGGGGCCCCCTGGGCAGAAAGGAGACCAGGGAGCCACTGAAATCATCGACTACAATGGAAACATTCAGGAAGCTTTACAGGTCAGACAAGTTGTTACTTAACTCAGCTCATTTCCTCATTGTTTTGCTTCAAAAACACATCTTTACATCTGCAAGAGTAGACAGCACAGTGAGTTACATCCATGCTTACAGTGTAGGAAGGACTGTTGTATTTAAGTATTTGCAGGGGAGAAGCTGCTCATGTTGGTATTTCTGTTGTGTAATAGTGACCAAGAGCTTTTCACAAATCTTAAATACTGAAAAGAGACAAATAGATGCATATTAACATATGTCGTACATGGGGATGAGGCTGCAAATGTTGCTCTTTTATGGGCATTTTTGTGTTTTTAAACGCTACAATAAGTTGAACAAACCGAACGAAACCTGCCTTATGGCACACATGGTTTATATGAAAATGTAAAAGATATTCCTTAAATTCACGTGCAATGCCCTGATTCTAACTCTAGTCAGGTTAGGAAGGCCAACAAAAGCTAACATCTGTTCCTTGATAACTCATTTTGAGGGTGTATCTCAATGTACACATAGACACAAAGGTTTCTTTCCTGTATGACTTTTGCAATCTTATCTCTCACCTCCTCCCTATTTCTGCTCCTTTGGCCTACTGCAGAAGATTACCACTATTACAGTGACGGTAATGAAGCTCTGTGTATTCTGTCATCTCCACAAGTGATTCATCTTTGTCCTCGCATGGGCCCATCCCAAACTCAGTCCTGGTTTGCGCTGCCTTGTTGTTGTGCATGTTTGCTTAACAGTGAATGAAGCAGTATTCAGTACTGCCTTTATGCTTCTGTGTGATCAACGCTACAAGCTGCCTGAGTTGCTGGTTGTCTCCCTGAATGTCAGTAAAACATCCTTATGGAAAAATATTTGAAAAGGGATTTTCCAAAACTCACTCAGTCCACTTTTGGTCAAAATTATACAAAGTACAAAGCAGTCATGACTACAGTTGAAAGCCCCAAGGCCCTGGTTTGTGTGATTAAATTGAAAAATTTGGGGGAATATGCATTAATCGTAATGTTGACCTTAAGTTGGGTCTTTCTTTATTACCTAATCTGTATGTATTGAAGATGATCTCTGTTTCAACACATAAAATCTGGAGCCATGTAGTTTTCCAGGGTAGAAAAACGGTACACATTGCAGGGGAAGTGAGAGGAAGGCCTCTAATTTCCCCTGTCACCAGTCAAGTTTTAAATCCAACCATATAGCCTACGCTAAGAAAGCTATATATAGCTATGCATATAATTTACATTCCAAGTGAAAACTTCATGAATTTGCCCTGTGAGAGTGACACGTTTTTATTCCAGTGTGATGAAAGCAACAGTATGTATTATGTTGGTTAGCGTGGTCAAACATTTACATGTTTAGTGTCAGATACTGGCATCATTCTAGCTACTTAAACTTTTATTCAAACTAATTTATTCTCCATTTTTCTTTTAAACTGAATACATTTAAAGTAATAGAAATTGTTCAGAGTGGATTGAGTTAGAAAAAACCCTCCTTCTCTGTGAAAGTGGCACTAAAGCTTTTATTCCAGACTCATGACAACAACATTATGTATTCTGTCTGTTAGCATGGTAGAAATAGCATGTTCACTGTCAGTGCGTCACTCTGACCGAACTGAAATGTTTTTGTGAAATTATCCTTGTTTACCAAAACTCAACTTACAAAACGAAATTTGCATGTTTATGCCACACATTTTAGCATAATTCTAGTGTTTGATTTGAAGTATATAAGCTATGTCAGACAAGTGAATCTAAGTATATCATTTATTCTCAATTTTCTTTTAAAGAAATTTTACTGAACTAATAGAAGGTGTTCTAAGTAGAGACGTTGACATCCTCGTTTACCATAACTGATTTACCATAACATAATTAGAATTTTCTTTTATTTAATTTTCATTCTGAAGCTCTCTCATTATAGTATTTAACAACAAACCACTGAATCTTAGATGTGAACACAGTATGAACGTTTTCATACTGTGAATCTTCTGAATACTGAATCTTCAGTTTGACATCGATTGATATAAATGGTTTAATTCCAATGTGATCGTGAAAACAAATGATGTTGTGTCAGGTTTAAACACCTAAAACATTCATCACACAAAGAAGAGAAAGACAAGGTTCTGTGGCTTTACTTGCAAGGAGAACAGGCAGAGTGCAAACGAGTCACACACCAATCTGCTCTGCCCTCCGTCTGTGACCTTGCTCTTTTATTTCCATTCGGGTGTTCCCTAATCACATGAGTGTTGCCGTTGCTAAGGGGGTGGGGGGCACACAAACGGCAACACTATTATTATCTTACTTTAAACAGAACATCTTCTCATGCTCATGGCTGGACAGTGAAGCGTAAAGCAGATAAATATGTGTGTGAGTGACATCAACTCACATCCTGTTTAGCAAGTTCCTGAATTCTCAGCAATACTTTCTATGCAGAGGCAGACATGCATAAAGAGTATGTGATAATTATATACATTATTCTAACATGTTGCTTACATCAAAATATGTAACTCTTTGTCTGTTAATGATGATGATTATTTATCCATATGTTCTAGCTAACATGTTTTTGACTTTGGCATGTGTCTTTCAGTTGAGCATCATAGTTCATAACTGATTGCTAACTTTTTTCATGCTATTTTTAAGTCATTTCAATGTGATGGTCAGTTCCATTGTCTTGATGATTTGTAGTTCCCTGTATTCAAACCATAAGTTGATGTTGAATAGATCAATATACCCCCCCACCCCCAGTATATTTCCTCAGCTGAGTAGAAATTGAATTATATCTCCTCCTGCGTCTCTCTTTGTGTTTAGGGTCCTCCTGGACCTACGGGGCCAATGGGACCTCAGGGTATAAAGGTGAACTCGATTTTTAATATCCCACCTACACTGTCGAATGTTTTCCTTACATGCGCAAATCTCGTGTTGATACTGCTTTCTTCACCCCAAAGAAAATCACAGTATATCACTGTCCTACGAGTGCAAAATCACCTGCATTTCTATTTGTAAAATACTGACATGTAACTTTCTCCATCTCTTTCAGGGGGATCGTGGTATGCCTGGTCTCCCTGGACTCGATGGTGAAAGAGTGAGTTCATGTATAATGTCTAAAGGTGTAAAGATAATCATGAAAAGATAAAATCAATTTTTACTTGGCTCATGAAGAGTATAGGCCTTTATTATTACTTTACATTGATCAGGCTATTAATTGTTTAATATTAATCTCTGTGTACATGTGCCGGGGGCGGGCGGGGGGGGGGGGGGGGGGGGGGGGGGGGGGG
>JAVQJL010104252.1:0-11502 GCA_036024295.1 Nannoperca obscura
CCCCCCCCCCCCCCCCCCCCCCCCCCCCCCCCTGTTTTTTTGTATTTAGCTTAATGACTTGCCAGTGGCTTGTTTACTGAATCTGTGAGGAAAAGAGATTCAGTTGCTAAAAAAAAAAGATTTTCTGTCAAGAGGTCTTTCTAGCTTGGCAGGTGTGTGGAGTATTGCACTTCTGGAGGGAGGCATGCTTTTCTTTCATCTCAGCAGATAAGCCCCTGTGACAACAGTTTTGCGTTGTAATTGATGTCGCCCCCCCTCTCCAACATCCACACATACTCTTTCTCTCTCACACACAAACACACATACACACAGTCTGGTAAGGGAATTTTAGAGGGAGGAAGATAGTTTTCTTTTTAGAGAATTACAAGAACATAAAATAGATAATACATTTGCGCTACGCTAATCTTTATGAAAGTTTTTGTTTGTTTGTGGTTAAAACAAAGTTGGACATTCGTACTTTTAGGGGGGCTCAAGTTAACCTATTTGTGTCATAGTCCCATTGTGTTTTTTTTTGCTGAATTGACCAATCAGAACGCTCGCTGGCACGGGTAATTGAGAGCCCTCTTCACTGCAGAGACAGGAAATCAATAAGAAATCATCTGCCTGCCTACATCCCGGCCCACGCTGTTTTTTCCCCCCTAATGTCCCATTTAAAGCTTGTATACAGTATGTGGACGGTGACTTTTCACAACAAGAGGAAGCCTGTTGGAATAACAGCACAGATCCTTTTTCAGTTATGACAGTTATGATGAGTTATGAGATGTTTTGACAAGATGTCTTTTTAACCAGTAGGCCCCCTTAAAACAGGAAAGTAAACACGGCAGGGGTTCCATATTAATCTAAAACGGTTCTTCATGGAGCACAGCATGCATTTTCAGGAGAGTATATTACACACAGTAAATGAACCGCACGATTAATCATCAAGTGCGAACCTAAAAGCTCAAATTATGATTTCAAATAGAAGTTTCATAAATTCACATGGTTAAAAAAGAAAAGTTGAAGTGTGGTGGTTTCCCGGGATTGCCATCCGCTGTGGCTTGTTAGACCAAAAACGTACCCTTCCTGTAAGGCCGTTGTCAGTGAACGGTTCCTCTGTGGCTGCGCAATCCTGGGGGAGGAGGGAGAATCTTGTGGGGGAGACAGACATTCCTCAAGAGACCGTTCTGGGTTTTCAAGCAGCTGATATCTCCTGCAAACAGGGCCTCCGCTCTCCAGCCCCTGTCTCCGAATAAATTGCTACCACCCAGCACCAGTTTTAGGAGTTTAATTGTCACATTATTCACTGGATTGTCAAATACTTTTTTATTTTTTAATGCGTCTGTGGTTGATAAAGATGACCTTACTAGCCTCCAAAGAACTGGTCTATTTTTTTATCTTGGTGAAATTCTGTAGTGAGAAAGGAAGGTCAAATAACATGACTCCATATTTTAAAAAGAAAGACATTAGCCTGGCCTTTGTGTGAATCCCTGATTGGACTCTTTGGTGGCACACCTTCAAGGTTATTACCTGTGTGCAGAATTGACCTTTTGGAAGTGAATTTGTAACCCCTAATAAATATCGTTACAGGTATTGTTTAACGGGAGAGCGCCTCATACTTGCACCTCTCTTTGCAAGGAAAGATTCCTTGATGGTGCAACAATTAAAATTAATACACAAAACTATAAAGTGTTATGATACTAGACCGTTGGCAGCGTTGGACTAAAGATAAAACAAAGGGCAAGTGCCTCCTCATCATTTTCATCATCAGCCCTAAAATATTTTTGCTGCCCTTGTTGAATCAACATTCTCAGACTGTCACACTTGCCTCATGTATGATGTATGTTACTTAAGTACTTAAATACTTTTTAACCTCATGCCAGTTTTCTTTTCCCAGCATGTTTTTTTTTTCCAGCTACAGGGAGCGCATGGTGATAGTTGTTATGCAAGTTTCATATCTTTATTGTAATCCTCAGAGCCCTGTCTCTGCAGAAATAATGTGTCTAAAGCATAGGCCTATTATAAACTGAACTGTAATTTTCAAGTGATTACTTACCAGTGGGTCATGGAATCAAAAACTGTATAAATAGGGTGAAATGCTAGTGTAGGGGTTGATTAAAATGGCCATTGTAATTCTACCTCTGTTGTAATTATTTTCTCATTGTCTTGGTGCAGATAGATTTCATATGGGAAATTTCAAGTGTGTTAATTAGCATATTTTACCCAAAGTGACCAAGCCTATTCACTGTTAATTTTGAAAATATATATATATATATATATATTTAAAATACTTGAGCCAAATGATTAGATATGCATACCTCAATTCATGGACTGCAGTCTTTAAAGTGCCTATGTTAGATACAAGGCAGCATATATGGATTTTGATTGCGGAGGAAGAGGGTATTCTTTTTATTTTATTGCAGAAAATATGGATTTTTACCGTTTTTCTACCGCTGGAAGAAATATTCCGATCTTTTACTTGAATGAAAGTAGCAATACTGCAGTATACGGTAGAAAAGAAAGCTATGTAAAAGTGCAGCTCAATATGTTTACTAACTTAACTTGATATTGTAGTGGCTGGTGCAACACTGAACTACTTGCTATATTGTTGGTTAATAGAATCTGTAACCCTGCATTCTATTTTACAAGTAAATTATGTGCTTTAAATGTAAAATCTTCAAAGTAAGTAGTAACCAAGTGAAATAATAGTACTGTTTCAAATTCAGTGGCATGAAAAGAGAATACCCAAGTTAAATAGAAGTACCTCAAACTATACTCACTCAAACTGTGGCATTTTGTTGTTTTTATAATAATAACATGCATAATAGATTAAATTAACCAAACTTTATCTTGTCTTCCATAACTTCCATCCATAATTCTGCCTGTCTGTTTAGCGTAGGTGAGGTAGGTGGACTGCTCGCCTCATATTTACCGCCTCTAACCAATGCCACACAAGACAGTGTCAGTGCCTTTCACAAGCCGCTCACAGAGAGGGGTGGGAGGGTGGTGGGGGGGAGAATCAACCAGTTCAAATGAGAGCAGCGCAGGGGGGATTACTTGGCCTCTAACAGGGTTTTGGCTCCAACATTAAGGTTAAAACCCTTTTTCTATTACTGAGATCTCTTCTGATGTAGCCCCCGCCAGCCCCGACCCCCTCGAGCTTCCAGCTCCTTGCCCCCTTCGTGTTTGCAGGTTCAGTGCCTCTCTGCTAGGTCATTCTGTCAGGCCCCCAGATCAGCGGAGGGTGACCGGGGACCAGGGGATGGCTCCCGTCCAGACACACAGACACCACAAGCCCACACAGGCCCCGGCTAGTGCAGTACACCCCTCCCTCCCTCCCTCCCTCCCTCCCTCCTCTCTTTCAGGCTAGAGCTAAAATCGATGCAGGCGTCTCCGTGTTTAAAAAGCCACTCAGAGGCAGACGAGCTCCTCTGTCCCAAAGGCTGATCTCTCAGCTTAAGGCCTTGATTGGCAACCCGAAGATGCGAGGCGCTGACCCACAGCTGTCCCATTAGCAGAGGGTTAATGCTGAGATTGATACTGAGCAAATAAAGGAACTAGGTGTGAGGGTATTTTGATAGACTGCCTATCCCCTCTCTGACCCGGAGACAGACCTCAATTGTATTTTGGCTTTTAGGGAGCGGTAACACTGCTGTCAGGTCCTCATCTCTTGATGACACAACAGTGGCAGTGGATCTGCTGCACAGGCATGCTGTATTTATTTGGCGCTTTTTGCACGCGTATGCCTCGGTGTACATGTGTACAAAAGTGCGCGTGTGCGCGCCTGCTGTTGCATTTCAAACAAGCGAGTTTCCTGTGGAACTTCTACTTCAGCGAGGAGATTTTGAAGCTGGTGGAATATTTGAGTCATGGATGTAACTGAAACTTAAAATACCTCCGTTCCTGTCCTTCCCTCCCCCTTCCTCCCCTCCGGTTCACTCCTGCTCTGTTGCTCCGTTTTTTTTGTTTTTTTTTTGTTTTGAGTCGTCAGCGAGGAGAGGGTGGAGCACGTTTTTTGGAGTATGGAGCCTGGCAGCTCCCTCAGGCCTGCTCTGAGTCACGTCATAATTGATCTTTCTAGAAATTGTGGTAGCTAGCCGTGTAAAGCCTAAATCCGTGCAAGATGTGCAGCTCCTTAAAGATACTGCACTCGTACATTCGTCTGCCTTTATGCTCCACTCTTTCTCCCCTCTCGAATGGTGAGAAACAGATGAGCGAGAATAAAAGGCGTTTGACAAAGCTTAATGCAGAAACAGGCTCGTGCAAATTCATCTCAGAAATGAGGAGAGGAAGAGAATAAGGCACCGTTTAGTGTCTCCCACAGCAGCCAGGTTGTAAGCATGTAAGAGAAAATGGCATCTCATTGGGAGTTTCAGTAATATAGATAGCAGTCAGACATATTAATCTGGGAAAATGTTCCATTTTGAAATCAAAGGATAATTGATGACCCCCTTCTCCCCCACCACCAACTCCCCTTCTCAGCACACGCACACACACACGCACACACACCTTAACCAGCCTCATGCACTGAGTGCGCTGAGAGGTTCATGTAGTCAAATCAAGCTCTTGTCTTTCAAGTTGCCTTTGCTACTGTAAAATGTAATTAAGCAGAACAAGGTCCAAGGGGGTTATTTTTTCCACTCAATCAGCAGCAAAATTTGAAATTAGTAAATCCCTGACGCCCTGCCTCTCCCTTTGTTGGGTGGAGGCGGCGGTGGCGGTTAGAAATAATATTAAGCTCTGTCGTAACGTGTGCCCCCCCCCCCCCCCCCCCCTTCAGCAGGTTGGAAGAGCCAAATTTGAATGACTGTCACAGAGAATTAAAACAGCAAAAAGCAAGTGTGTCACCAGTGAAAACGAGCTGAGCAATATAGACGGGCTGTCCTGGAATGGGATAGAAAAACAGACCAAAAATGTGATGTTTCCCGCTTAAATGAGATGCTACACAATAGGATCGGCCTTGACAGGGGAAGACAGCTAATAGAGTTCGTTGCAGGTTACCATAACGCGCACACACACACACAGACACACACACACACACATACAGAGCTTGTCACTTTTGCTGATGAGGATCCAATATCAGAGCAGGTAATTTAGCTATCCTCAGCAGTCAGCGCCATCCATGCCGCTGCTGCCATCATCATCATTTTATCTTGGATAAATACAAAACATTGCGTGCGTGCGTGTGTGTGTGTGTGTGTGTGTGTGTGAGAACTGACAGGGCCAAGGTTTGCCGTGTGATGGTCCAGAGTCATATTTTTTCCCCCACATCTGTTGGAACAAGTGACATTTCTGTTAGCCCGCTGTCAGGTCGCCGTCCACTCTGTATAAACGCTCAAGAGAAGACCACCGCAGAGTATGCACGGCGCCCACATCTTCGCGCTACGCGAGTCAAAATTTTTGGAATGAAACGCCAGTTCTTGGTTGCCAGTTTGACATCACCAATTTGCTCTTGTTTCTCACCGCTGATATCTGCATAATATTGATGCTAATCACATTTAGTCGGTTTTGTTGTGCTGGGACACTTAAATGATGATCCTCGAGTCGCTTGTCTGTTCCTTCCGATGCGTCCTTCTAGACAATAAAGAAAGTCCTTGTCCCGGAGTTTGGAAGGTCAAACGGTAAACGAGGCTTTGATATGCCCAAGGAAAATTTCAATCAGAGCCCTTTGTAATAACATTCATTGTACTATTTTCCTCTCTCTCTCTTTCTGTCCCTCTCACTCTCTCTGCAGTATAATTCCCCAGGTTTTGCGTCTATAAATATGGACAGGGAAGATGTATAATTTCTAATGAGAAAATATATCCCTTTGGATTGAAAGGCTGGGGCTGTTCCACACGCTGCTGTTTGTTAGGAGGAGAGATGATACCTCAGGCTGTTTTGGCAGAGAGAGGAGGGGGTGGCGGTGGTGGTGGTGGTAAGAGGAGTCTGGCTAGGTCATTGCACATTTGCAAATTAGCATTTCAATCATGCAGGTACATGGCCAGCCGAGCAGAAAATATACATGTTTTTCTAATGCACGGCACAAAAAGATAAACAAAACACTGGCTGTGTTAGTAGAATTAGCATTTCAGAGCTAACTGCCACTGTGTATTCTGCCCGTTGCTGTTTGGGACTCATAACTAAAAATAAAGGTGCCTCTTCCGCTCTCATTTTCCATTCAGTGTTAACTCACAAACTGGTAGCATTGTGTAATAACGGCTATTAGGAGATAAATACAAGATCTGGATTGTGGTGTTTATTTGGCCGACATGATGTGACATTTGAATAACTGTATGCTCTCTGTGATGGGCGTTCTAATAAGCCTAGGCAAACACCCTTCGTCTCTCTTCTCCCTCTTTCCCCTCCGTCTCGGGGGCATTAATATTAAAAAGGCCTGAGCTTTAGAATCACACAGCTTTGTGTGGTTGCACAGACCGCTCCCTGCCTTACCTGCGACTCTCTGCATCGCAGTGTGCAAATGAGAACCTCCATACTGCCCTCTTTGACCTCTGTGTTATATTTTCATGTTCTTGACTATTTTAGAATCCTTGTTTATACAGCTCTGTTTCAATTTGCATGCATGCATATTCCTTCTTGGTAGGTCTTCCTCTGCCTGTGTGTGTGTGTGTGTGTATATATATATATATATATACTCCTCCTCTTTCTTCTGTCTTTTGGGTGCAATTTCCAGCTCCCTCCTGTAGGACCTATTTTCTGTGACAAAAAACGGAGGTGTTTATATACTCAGTTTTACATACAGAGCAATCCCCCGCACAGCTCTGGCGCAGCTCCAGCGCTCTCCAGGCACTCCAGTGCTTGGTCCCTGTGTGGCGCAGCCACTGAAGACTCGGTGACAAATGGCAATTATATTTGTGTGTTCTTCATGAATCCATCAAACACTGGCCTTTTAAAAATGCTCCCCAGATATTTGAGGCTGTCAGCTACTAGTAGCTGGGACCAAATTGGGATGCTGCTTAGACAGGCAAGAACCACTCACCCCCTAGTTTCCCCTGTGATGTGTGTGACAGCGTGTGTAGGGGAATACCATGTTTTATTCAACTACAAATGTACACTCCCAACAGTTGTTGATGTACTAGAAATAGGGAAGTTACATGTCCAATTTGAAGTGAGTGAGTGTGTGTGTGCGCACATGTGTGTCCAGTTCTTCCTCCAAAACATGGCGTTTTAATGCCACCTGTCAGGTTGTGTGCACTCAGGACATCTACCCATCTCAACTGCGCAACTTGTATGATTAAAAAAAAAACTAAACTTGTTCTTACCACATTTTGATGCAGGTTGTGTTTCCTGCTGTGCTATGGGAACAGTGCAGTAGCAGTGCATCTGTGTTGCTTCGTCAGGATTTATTAGCAGGCCCGGCCCATATTTACGTTTGTCACTTGAATCCTCAGGTGCGGAACAAAACTTTATTCTTGAGAACTGAATTACCACTTTATATTTTCTTGAAATGATGAAGCCCAGTCTTGTGTAATTCCATCGCAAAAGCTTGTAGAAGTTGTTTACATGCTTTCAAAATAGTATACACACACACTAATCAACCAAATGCACGTTAGAAGGTAGTCCGATCATATGCTATACATTTCTTTCATTTCACTACAAGTTTTTGATTCCCTAACTTACCAGCGTAGCGCAGATTCAACAGGACTCTCATTACGTCTTCATTTGTTTCGTGGTGACTGGACAAGTCTATCATTGCCAACCTTTTGACAGTATCATCATTACCATGATCAATGATTATGAATATTACTCCGTTGTGTCCATTCATCTCAGTCGCCGTGTTCATCAGGATAAAAATAAAGAGCGCGCCTGTGTAAAGCCGATCCAGGAACCTGCCACTGAAGCACACTTCTCTGCAGACTTGAACCACTTTTTGGGGGCTTTTTGCAGTGTGCTAGAAACTTGAGTTGCCACTTATGTGCTCTGGGTTTTACGTGGTGGTTTCTTAATAACTATTTATACTTTGGTAAATTGAAAGCTTGACTTCCTCAAAAGGAAAGGTAATTATGCCTCCCAGCCTACTTTGGCCTTTTTGTGCATGAACGTGTGTTTGTGTGTGTGTGTGTGTGTGTGTGTGTGTGTGTGTGTGTGTGTGTGGGCTTGTGGGCTTGTGTGGCTAGTTTGTTTAACCTAAATGGGGAAAAACGACTGCAAGATGTTATGGGTGATTGATTTGTTAAAGAACTGTCATCCTCTAGACAGGAGTTTGCTGTGTAGTATTGACTTGACAATAGTGAGTTGCGCTATGTTTTTTTGTGTGTGTGTGTGTGTGTGTATGGGGTCTTTGCAAATGAGTTTGGACAAGTTAATTGGCTGTAGAGAGGGATTTCCCCCTTCAGTCCACTTAATGTCAGCCAGGGATTTTTGTGTTTACACATCAACATATGTAGCTACATACGAGGAATCAGAAATCACCCGCAGAGTTGGCTTTCTGATTTTCATTTTGGGATCCTGCCAGAGTTAAAACAATAGTAATCCAACCTTCTCCAGGAGGAAAGAATAAATCAAGGTTGCTGCCAAGTTTGTTACATGAAATAGCTCGCAGCTCGCTCAACAGCTAACTTTTGGTTTGTCATTCTTGTTTACTGTAACAGTGAGCGAGCTGACTCAACTCATCTGACTCATGAACACAAGGTGTATACTGGTCGCACCACCAGATCACTATGATGTGATACCGCTTTGACAAGTTCAGAGATTTAATTTGACAGAAAACATCTTCCTGGTAAGGTAAAAAACCCTCTTTTGCCACTCAATTAAGGCCCACTGCGTTGACGTGTGTGCCTTGTGTGTGTCCTGGCTTTATTCATGATAATGTTTTTTTAAGCATTAAAGAAAAAGACTGGTGAAAATAGAGTAGGTACATATATTAAAAAGGAGTGGAAAACATAGCAAGTTGCAGCTGTCAGGGGCGAAACTGAAGTAAAACAACAACACATGTAACCTACTCGGAGTCTCCTTGTTAGCAAGCTTTAGTCCACCCCACACATTGTCATGGGCAGCCTGCAAGGCGTTTGCCTTTTGGAGAAGAAAAATCCATCAACCTGGTCTTAAGTCACTGCATAATGAATTCAATCGTGTGCTTCTCAGTTATCTAATTCAAATTGCATGGAATCCTGATCCCTAAAGTCTATATTTGTTTATCGAAGCAGCATGCAGAAGCCTGAATGAGGAGAAGGCAAAACCCAGTGTGTGTATTTAATTGCTTTGTTTTACATCTACATTCACGTCCGGCCTCTCCCAGGGTGATGTGTTGTTAAAAAGCGCGAGGCCCGATTCCCACACTCTCTCCGTCTCTCCCTCTCTTGTTAACTGTAATTGCACTTGTTGGTGAGCTGACAGAAAGAAAACAGAGATGGAAAGCAAAATGGCCAAGTTCTATATTAAGTGTGCATCCACTTTGGAAAATGTGTTGATTTTTGGACAGCTGCAAAACACTTAAACAGAGCTGCCGAGGGTTTCCTCAGCTTGCGTGACACAGCTGTTAAATTGGGAGGAATTTGGCGGTGAAGATGCCATATACTCGATGTATATACAGAAAGTATAGAACGGGGTGGATGGATAAGTCTAAGACATAGACATACTTCGAAAGAGATGAATAATTCAAAAACTCTCAAGTTAACCGTGCACTGGCGGTACGTGCACATGCACAGTGGCTCTGATGTGGAGGGAAGGTAATGTAGGAGTAACTCCCAGTAGAGCTGAATGTGCAGGTGTTCCTCTCAGTAAAATGCCACCTCCTTTGCTCACTCACATCCTTCGCCTTCTTTCTTATCAGACAGGTCGCTGTCTCCTGACTTTCTGTGGCTGTCACACACGCGCTCAGAACGACTAGTTGAGGCCATCTCTGAGCTTTCAGAGGAAAGGAGATCATTACCGTTGCAGACAGCAGCTATTTTGTATATGCACAGTATCACAGGCTCGCTTTCTCTTTTTACTGCATTCATCTCTCTTTCCCGCACACTGTCTTAACTCACCTGGGTACTGCTCCCACAAATGTCTGTCTGCCTACAGCAGTGGCTTTTGTGAACCTGTCACATATGAGGCTCCTATATCGCTCCGCTTCTTCCCTGTCATTCCGGGTTGGAATGTTTGCCATGTGATCGATATTATCATGTTAGGAAATTGTGGCAAGGTTTGCTGAGAATGATTTAGCTGAGAGTGCCGTTACTGTGATTGGTTTGTAAGAGCTGAACATCTCAAGCTGCAGCGACTTTGTATGTGAGTAAAAGGTATGAAGTGCAGAGTGCAGACAAAGTTCTCTTCAGTTAAAATAAAGTTACAGGGTTATCAAGTGTGTACCCCCATAAGGGTATTTCCATAAAAATAGGCGCTACAAATACTAAGGAACCACCAGTTCACTTTAATGCTCTTGTATTTTAATATTTGGTAGTATTTTGTCATCTATTTTGTCCTGGTTTGTTTCTGTATAGTGTCTAATTTGATTTTTCTTGCATTAAGACCTTTTAGTTTGCAGGTATTTCAGCTGAATGAATGCTGAAAATACTCCAGGGAAACGGTCCTAAAACACTGTTTTTGAGTAATTGGGCTGAAACTACACAACCACGTCTTTACTAAACATGCGTGAAAATTAAATCTTTTTGTCTCCCTCCAGCTCAACCTCAGTCTGAGTCTCAGCCAGTGCCCTCGGAGCCTGCCGACCAAAACGGCTTTAGCCACAACAGCGCTGGCACGCCCGCGCTGAGTAATGGCAGCGGAATCCACCCTGGCATCGGCGGGGCTGGGGCCACGTGCACATGCTCCTGTGGTGCCAACATCAGCACGGGTGCCACAGGCGGGTCAGGCCCTGGCACAAGAGCTTTGGCGACTGCCACCGCGGCGGCGACTACAGAGCAGCCCAGGAAGCAGCCGTCCACGCCTGTGTCGCAGAGGATGCAGAGGAAATTGAGGTCCAGCTTGTCGGTCAACAGCGACAGTAGCCGACGCAGCAAAGGCAGTTCCACTGGGTCACAGAAACCTCCTTTACCAGAGGGTGAGAATCCACACACAGAAGAGAACACAGACCTATAAACACACACACACACACACACACACACACACACACACACACACACACACACACACTGATATACTCGCACTAACTTTTCTAACACTTGTTTGCTTTGCATGCTTCTCTTTCTGAAACCCATTTGCGTAACTAATTCGTGCTCAGGATACAGCAGCCTTCAAAAAAACTAATTACAAAACACTTGAAACTATTGATGATGTATCATGATGTATTTATTATTTTAGTCACACACTTATTTTTTCTAAATATAAAGAACACACCAGTCATTATACTATGTCATAAAAAACACAAATTGGTACACTAAAGTAGTTAAAGATAATAATTAAATAATTTGTCCTAAAAGTAAATAATTTGAGTAATTAATCAACGATGAAAACAAATCAGAAAATGCAACATGCAATGCTTGGTCTTATAAAATGAACAATTCTGTACTGGTGCAGCTGTATTATGTAGGAAAATATAAAAATCATGTCACGATCGTAGGTGGGGGGGGGGGGGGGGGC
>JAVQJL010104253.1:0-21278 GCA_036024295.1 Nannoperca obscura
CCCCCCCCCCCCCCCCCCCCCCCCCCCCCCCCTCCACAGTCCTTTATGAAGCCTCAACAGGCGACTAAGGCAGATACTACATGAGGCAGATACTGTAGGACTCCAATGTAGTTAATGAAACTACTGGATGCTCACCACAATGCTGAACTCCTATAATCAACTGTAGCCATCAGCGCACATGAAGATCCTCCTCCTCCTCCTCAGCAGATTCCAGTGAGTCAGTGAGGCCAGGGATAGAAATGCCACAGCAGTGACTAGCTGCAACATAATACACCAGCTAACCTCACATCAAAGTTCTCAATGCAAAGGTTTCCCCCGTTTTATTTTAGGAGTCAATCCCATTAATCAAAGCCTCATTCTCATCTTTAAACTAACTAATAATAAGTAATTGAGTCACTGAGGAAAAGAATCTCATCAATCCTTCTTTTGGCAGAAATCTCCACCATAATCTAACCAGGGGCTCAAGTGTGGGACATATCCTGATGACAGAAAGTGAAGTGGAAACAAACTGGTCAAACGGTAAATGATATCTTTCATCGTTCACATGCATAAAATATTATTTGGGCCTTATTCTGAAAAAGACAACATTCCTACTAAGCAGTTTACATGGCTAATGCAAGTGAATATTCCACTGATATTCCTGTGTACATGCAGCCTTGTTGCACCGTGTGAACTCAGCCTCCATTTTTCATTTGTTCACCTTCTTGAAAAGGTCCAAGTCTTTCATCATCTTTAAAAGGAGGTGTGTTTCTCCTTGCTATCTACCCCAGCCTTGTTAGTTGGTTAGTTTCCAACACAGAGCTGACCGTAAACAGGCAAGAGGTGATGTGTCACACATAGAAACGCACATTCTCAATGTCCAAAGAATGCCCATAAAACCTGAATGCTGTCTACATGATCTCTATAGAATTCAGAATATTGTCACAATGGAAATATAATGGAAAATGTTTAATTAGTGCCCATACAATTTTGATGAGACATCTTGTTGTTTTCAATCATGGTTCTATGCACTTTATGCTTTACTTTTAAGCTCTTATTTGGAAGTCGCTTTGGATAAAAGCGTCTGCTAAATGCCTAAATGTAATGACTTACTCGCTGAGTGGACAAACATGAACTTTGAGGCTGCTACAATCCGTGTACACCTTCATTTAGCACTGAATGGCTGTGCCAACAAATAGTGACCTAACAATAAGCTCCGAGACGAACGAAACATCCTTTAAGAAGGCTAATTAGGTAATTTACTGTCCGCTATGAAACAAGCACTCCCAGGAGGAGAAAATCACATTTTGTGGTTGTATTAGATCTGATAAGTTAAAGAAAATAAATGAACAAGACAAGAAGGACAGTCAGTATCTTCACAAGCTGTTCTTTGTCAGTTTGGTCGTGTCTTATCTTTTCTACATTCTGACGTCTTGCAGACGAAGACAGGTGAGATTCAGACCTTAAACCAAGAGATGTGCAACCAATCACACGACAGTACAGCTCTTCTCACAGCCTGAGTTCACTGTAGTCTGATTAAAGATGGTGTTGCTGCTAATAGGTGCCACTTTAGATGGTTCAGTGCCACGTGAGGTGGGAACACGTCACTACGAGGGGGGGAGGGGCCCATAGCAAATCCTTTAGAGCCCAGAGAAAGTCTAGGTCCGGTCCTGATAGTTTCAATATTGTCACTGGGGGTGGATATTTATGTAATCTGCAAAAGAAACGTTCAATACAACCATTCAAACACACGAGGTGTAAATACAAAGAACTGAAAACTGTGAAAACTGCACCTCAAACATTTTTTAAACACATTTAAATAACTTATCAGCCCGAGTTTCCCGACTGAGCTCCTGAGTTTGGACCCTGAGGCTCCACAACTATTCGGTGGAGAAGGGACAGTTGTGGCTCGGCTGTCAATCAGCCCGCCCACTCGGAGGCTGTGGAAGCGAGCGTGGCATTGTTCACACTCGACCAGACAAACGAACAGAGGTAGAAAATGTTCCTTGATCTGAACGCAGCCTCCCTCCCTCTTTCTTCCCCTCTTCTGTCGCTTTCTCTCTCTCTGTCTCCTTCTCTCTGTAGTTGGAGCACCAGAAGCTGTGGAGAGAAGAGTCCAAGCCAGCCAACAAAGCTATTGAAGCAGTGCATCTCCCTCTCCCTCTCTCTCTCTCCCTCTGTTCAGGCCTTGCTGTGTTTTTGGCAGTTACTACTGACCATCATGGACGTCATTGCCAATTTTTGTGAAAACTGGCACATATGGCAGCTGAAGTGCCATATGCCATACAGAATATTTTTTGGCCATTTTCCCCATTTGTATAATCGCTGGATCCGGTATAAAAGTGGCTCATTATTAATTCATTCCTTCCCAGTTTTTTTTTTTCCTTTTCAGTTCCCCTCTGTGTTTTTTCCAGATTCATCTGATGTCTGAGAGGACAGGGACGACAAGTTAATTTAACGTGCAGGGTGTGGGGATTAAAGCATTTGGTTAATTCAAAGCTAAATGTGGGGATTACTGCCTGTGTGGAAGTCCATCTTTATGCATTAATGTTTTTATTCTGCGCTGCTATGCAACAAATTAGGTTGTAAATGCTTTACATCAGAGCTAAACTGGTTTATTGTAACAACAAACCCAAGTCTTGTGACATTTGATGGCTGGAAATAATATATATATATATAGTGATTTACCCTGTGGGCTGAGCCAACATGCAGTTTTGTTTAAAGGACAGGCCTGGTATATGTTCTTATTGTCAGCTCAGTGTCAGCTCCATCACTTCCTACTGAAGATATAAATCTTTACAGAAAAGCTCAAATATAAAGCTATTTTATTAAGGCTCTGGGATTTGATCAAATATCTGGGCACTGCCGTTTTCAGAAAACATTATTCAAACTGGACTAAGTAGTGCATTTCTTGGGGATTATTTTCAGCGGCGGATTAATAAAATGGTGCTCTGGGGAGCGTCTGGGCAGCAGGAATAGTGTGTGGGAGTCAGGGCTGAGTACTACAGTGTGTGTTCATGGTAAATGTGGGAGCGTGCGTCCCAGTGAGGCTCATTGATGTGTTTTTAATAGTTTTTTGGAGCTCAGAGGAAAAAGAAATATACGATATCTGTTAGTAGAATGCATTCATGGTTGGTTTTGTACTTTTCATGGCATTTGTTGATAAAAGGTAAAAATATAATCTCCATAAATAAATATATATATATTGAAATCTGGAGTTAGTTTTTTTATATCTCTTATTTAACCACCGAGTGTTATTGCACATTAGCCAAAAAACAAGAAACACATCACTTCCTGTGTGACTGAGGAGGATTTCAACAGCTAATTTAAGATGTATCCTGAACTGGCTGGAGGTTGAGTCACTGCTGCATTATATCACTGACAGCGACATGTATTTATATAAACTTGTGATTAAATGAGCGAAAACCTTTTTTGTTTCCTCCCCAGCTGCCTGTACTACCCCCCCCCCCTCCACTATCACAGGAAGTGTCTCCTCTCTGTCTCTCTCACACAAACTCTCCCACACTTCCTCCTTGCTGTTGCCTCTTCCCTCTCCTCTTCTGCCCTCCATTGGAAAGAGACTGGAAGGTCTACGCCGACTCCCTCAATCACAGCCCCCCCCTCAGTGCTGCTGCTCCTCCATTATCGTGTCAGTCCGGGTGGGAGGGGTGGATTTTCTTCTCTTCTCTAACTCGTCTTCATTGCATCTGTGTTTCCAAAGACTCCACTCAGAGCCAGGGTCTTCTCTTGATTCATGATTATGTCATTAATAGATCAGAAGACACAGACAGTCGGTAGTTTGAAGTAAATCCAACCGAGTGAGCGAGACGACCACAGTGGTTTCTTCTCCGATCGATGTCATTTCAACAATTTATAGAGGCAATAAGAGGTAAAACTATCAAGATGTCTGACAAAATGAACACAGTTCTGTGCAGCAGATACAAATTTGTTTGCTCACTTCTTATTTAAGTCATCTTCTGAACTTTGGATCTAAGAAAACCGTGTTACTTGTTTCCAGCATGGAACCGGGGACAGAAAATAAAAAACAGACCTCAAACTGAACAATAACATCTTTAACAATCAGTGCAAATGTAACCCAAAATTAAATATCAATATCTTAATTAAATCAGCTAAATGACCAAGTAATCGACAAGTAAAATCTATAAGTCAAATGTGCTTAAATTCCTTTAGTAACAACATAACAAGCACACAGTGACAGTTTTTAAAGATTTATAAAAGATTTAATGCAACATAAATTAAAAAAAGATTTTTTATTGGACTATTTTCATTTCTACATCTCCTTCATTTCTGACACACAGACTCTGATGCAGTCCATAACAAACAAGACAAATCCATTAATACAGTAAGTAATTCATCTAACACCTCCTTAAACTCCACACCACCTCACAACCTCCACCTCCAACCAGTCCACAGAGGGTAAATGTAAAATATGAACTAAACTTACAGATATTTAATTATATTTCATTTAAAAATGAGTGAAGAGTGACAGTAACTAACAACATCAAACACACCACGTCTGCATGTAGGTGGACAGAGATGAAGGACTGTAAGAAAACATCAACGCTGTATCGATAATTAATGAATAGTTTACGTGCAAAGATTCGTGCGTGTTTAAACCCCCGACCGCTAGTTAGCATAGCATCACATAAACTGCCATGGTTTGGTGTCGGATGTTACAGACAAACACAGTTTTCTTGAAAACAGAATTAAAAAATATCACAATATATTGAATCGTAACGCCTGCATCGTGTTACGTATCGTATGGATACACAGCCCTGCTGTTCCAGTGTAGTGATGTGTGTGTGTGGGACCATTAAAAGAAACATTTTCCTCTCCACGTATCAAAGTGGAGGGAGATTTATTAAACAGCTTTGTTGGAAACAATAACTGTCAACATGTCCACAGCTGAGGACTCGGACGTCTGGGTGAATAACTGGGTTTTTCCTGTGATGTGTTTGCATCGAAAGATCAATGCATTAAGTCTCCGGAGCAGCTTTTTAAAAAATGTTCTTTCTTCCAAAGCACAAAACACGCCTAATATTTGATGAGACGCGGTGAGAGTGCGGCGTCCGGAACGCAGCGCTGCCAGCGTCTGTCTGCTGAAATCCATTTGCAGGAGCTTTGTTGTCATTCTCGATGCACAATGTGTTGAATTGAGAAAAAAAGGCAAAAGGGAGGGGAATTAACTGATCTTTAAATTCTGCATCACAAGGAGAAGATTAAAGGTAAAGTTTAGTTCAGAAGTTTGAGTTTAGAAGAGCGCCTGTTGATCCATAATAAAAATATGATCCTGTCAGAAAGTCATTCATAAGCAGAGGATTATTCCCACAAGATGTCTGAACAATGATGGTGAATTAATCATGGTGTGGGCATCAGCCTGCTTTCCTCATACAGTATTTATTCAACAGGTACTGGAACCTGTCAACGTCTGTTCATAACGTCAGGGTTTATTTCTCCTGTTTGTTCCACTCTGTCATGTTCAGGCAACACAGGAGCAGGTGACTCCATGTTTGTCACGTCGATGGATGAGATTCGACAATTCAAGAGTTGTAATTTCTGTAATTTTACTGTTGTCGACCTCATGCACACAAATCTGGCACGGGAAGATGACGTCCACAGTCTTCATCCCTCCTACAAGGATGTGTTTGGCTTGGTGGTTTTTCTTTTTTCCACTGAGGAAACAGCCTTCAATAAGAACACCAGACTTTTCTGGATCCTGAGCATTCAGAGGTGTGGAGCCAGGCTACATAGCTGACGACTATCAATATTGGACAGTTTAAATTCTTGCTATCTACAATATCTGCTCATGGCAACTACGGTGCAGTCAAAGTTACAGAAGGATCACGGTTACTTTACATGAACACAGTTACGGTATTGGTTCAGGTTAAACAACTAAAACACGAGGTGAACGTTGGGGAAAGACTGTGCTCACAGTTTTTAAACGAGGCGCACGTTAATGACAGGATGCATTAGCGTCACACGTACAACATGTTACGTGTCCAACGCGTCCTCATACCTAAACGACAGAGTGGTCGTTTGCCAGGGACTTCCAAAAACGACATATGACACGTGGTTAATGTTGTAAAGCGGTTGCAGTTTAGGTTTAGGCACCAAAACTACTTGTTTTACGACTTCCGGTCACGTGACATGCTAACGTAGCTTAACTTACGTGACTTTACGTTACGATCTGACGCAAGTTCAAATAAGTCAACGCTGACTGTTGGAAAAACCACGTATGACACGTGGTTAATGTTGTGAAGCGGTAGCAGTTTAGGTTTAAGACGGGACACAAACAGCGGTCTTCCACACGTGGACTTTGTCACTTTAACTACCTCACCGGACTTCCTTCTTTGCTCCCGTCATAATTACTACAACCTCTAGAGGGCGCCGCCTAACAATAAACATAAATATGGGTCATAGAAGGTACAAGCACAGATGACCGTATGTTTGGGGGAGGGTGGTCTGACATGTCCGTACAGCACCTGTGTGTTTGTCACTCTCTATGTTTTAAATATCTCCTTTTTTAAACTCTTCATTTCATAATCCTCATCATCAGTGATCGTTAGCTGTAAAAGCATTTCCACTTCTTTTCTTTTCTACCTAAAAACGTTGTGTTTTTTACTTTTGTGCAGATGTGAGTCCCTCTCTTCCATCTAGATGTGAACATTTCCACTCCTCAGTAATGAAACATGAGTGTTGGCTTCATAGTCTTTGTCTGGAATTAAATGCATGATGTTCAGGAAACAATACAGCAGTCAAGTTATCCAGGTGATTCTCTCTCACACACACACACACACACACACAACCTCTCATTTCCTGACATTTCTTGCATGAGAGATATTTTAACTTGCTGCGTGAAACTGCACAGCTTGTATTTTAATTTCTTCTTTCTCAAGATTTCAGTGCAAAAACGAAATTTAATACAAAATCTAAAAAGAACAGATAATCACGAATCGCTGAATGTATTAAATGTATATAAAACAGATGTCACACAACAGAGCATTGATCACCTGAAAATCTGATTTTACTGGAATTTCTCTGAATCAAAAATGCATTTTAACTTCACCCTTTTATGTTTTATGTTATGTAAAATCAAACAGATTAACTCTGGTTTTTACATTTCCCATTTCAAGGAAAGATAATTTACTTTTATTTTGTGTAGAATAGCATCTTTACTACTTCTTTGATTTTGCACGCACGTCTACGCATACACATTTATTTTTAACAGTATTCAAAAAAAGAATCACCAAAGTAGAACAAGAGTGCACGATTCTTTCCCAATCTCACAGCGCGAGGCCAGAAAGCGGCAGCTCTCTGCGAGCTCCGACAACTCTATTTAATCACTTAATCGTGGGTTTGTATTGCGAGTGTGTTTGTGTGAATTCTCCCCAAAATCTTTGTTGTGCTGCTGATCCTTCAGTCCATGACAGGAAGCTTCATCTGACCTGAATAAAGGCAACACAAAAGAGATGTTTTTAAATTACACAAGGCCAGCTCTTGGCTAATCTGCCTGTTTGGCCCTTTAAATATTTTATATGTTCATTTTTGTCTTTTGAGATAAAAGCATTTGGTTGTTTGTGTGTCAGGACTCGGTGCCAGCGTGTTTGTACTTTCGGCAGAGGGAAGTGAGGAGGATGTGATTTGTCTGAAGGCCTGTGAGCATCCCGGCCACTTTTACTCTGCTGCTGCCCCGTTTGATGACTTTTAATGAGCTCAGGTTCTAACGGACTTACAGCCGAGCCACGATCCAGTGACAGCGTGATGTGAAGGGCAGCAGTTTGTCCCACAACACCTCCAGGCGCCCTCCAGCAGGCCACCGTGTGCAACCCTTGTTTTAGGGTTGCTGCTCTGTAGCTGACCGTGACCTTTGACCTCCACGGTCAGCTATTACATCACAAGTCATATATCAAATTACCTTTAATTACCTAATAAGTGGGTTTCAACAGCAAGAATAAGGAAGTGAAAACTCCTCTCGATCTGTCGGTTGTCATATTTTTACAAGAATATAAAAAAGAAAATTTGTCCAAATTGCAGAATTTGCCAGAAACAGCAGTGAAATACTATTTCTGTCACACATCCCATACAAAAGTCAATACACTTGATATAATAAATTAATTAAGGCGGAACAGTCATGGTGACAATTGGTGTTTCATTAAATATAATAATTGATTTTTTTATTTAAAAGTCATTTATCCTGTATTTTTCTTGGCATTTCATTTGTTCAAATTAAATTTAAAACTTTTCAGGAAAAACAACAAAATAAAAAGTATTTTTTTTTTCTATTGTGGTCTCTATTAAGGAGCTTAAAGAGTTCTTATTTCAGTCCTCATCAAGTACTTTTGTGAGAAACTTGCTTTAAACTCGTTATTTTTAGCCTAAAGTCTTGAAGAAAAATGAGTTATAAATAAAAAACGCAACATTTAATTAAGCATAAAGTGAAATATTAAGAATGAAGTATCGCGTCTTTTAACTACATTTAACTACTCCCAACATCAGTGCTGCACCTGACCTGAAGCTTTCCTCTCCTCTCCATCAGGATATGAGCCGCTCACTCAATGCAAATTATACACTGGCGCCCCCTAAATGAGCCCGCACACAGTACAGACAGCCGCCGCGGTCCGCGCTGACACTCCAGCCGCTCTGACTGCACGTAGAGCCGGCTGGCACAGCGGGGGTGAGCGCACGGTGCCACGGTGCTGTATGCTCGGGATGTCCAAGTCCCCAAATTGGGCTGCTCCAGAGGCCACAAAGGAAGTCCGTTTAATTAGCAGACATGTAAATACATCTCGAGTGAGGGTTTAAAGTGAAGCTTAATAACTAACATAATAAATCATCATCATCATCATCATCCAGGTGGAACTGCCCTTAAAATGTGGAGGCTATACTTTTTGCTTAAATGCCACTTTATTCTAATACAACCAGCAACTATTGTGATTATAATTACAATAATAATGTGTGTGTGTGTGTGTGTGTGGGGGGGGGGGTCTTTATCCCTCTGCTCGTCCATAAATCGCATCAAATGACAGTCGGCCAGTGAAGAGTTAAAGGGAGGAGACGGAGAGTGACACGCCTCATTGGGTAGATTATGTGCCGCAAACAAAAAGTGTGTGTCGGTGTGCCAGTCAGCCAGAGCATCGGGCCCCATCTGCACGCCTCTCTCTCTCTCTTTCTGTCTCCCTGTCTCCACACAGCTCTCTCTACCCCGCCCGGTCACTTTCAGGATCGGCGAGTATCTGCAGCAGCAGCAGCACTGTCACTTTCACCACACCGAGGGGGGGGACATGTACTGACACTACGGAGCAGACCGGGAGCGCACCACCATCTCCATCACCTCCATCACCGTCACCGCACCCCCTGCTTGTTTTCGGGGCTTTCTTTTTTTGGTTTTTCCGGGGGTGCAAACGGGTTTTTGATTCGCAGCATCGCTTGTGGATTATTGTTCCTCCTCGATCGACGGGAAAAAGGTAGGTTTGTGAGAAGCAAAGCTGTGTGTGTGTGTGTGTGTGTGTGTGTGTGTTTGAAGGACGGTTTGACATGCAGCCGCACATCCTGCAGGCGCAGAAACACAAAAAAACAAACCAACCCAAACGCAGATGTTTCAGCGCAATTCAGCCACAGCGGCGCTGATTTAGGACAGTTTTCAGCCTGGCACGGCTTTAGCAGACGGGTTAAACACCCCCTCACTCCACCCCACCCGTCTCTGCTCGCCCTCCACCCCACCCGCATTGGCTTTGAATGGATCGGGTGGCTGCTTTCCTCCAGTTTATGGACGCGCAAACATTCCGCTCTTTATCTCGTATTTTGCGCGCTTCTCTTCCCCGTGAAGCGCCTGTTTGTGCGTCCTCTGAGCAGAAAGGGGTTCTGTGTGGAACCCGGAAACTCATTCTTTAGGCTGGCAGCGCGAACAGCCACTTTGGGGAGGCTCTCCTATTGCACCGTGCGCAAAACGGTTCTCCGGAGAACCTTTCTGTTGCTGTGGAGCCGCATAGGAAAAATCAAACGCCCCAGAGCAGCGAGATTAAAACATACTTCAGTTAATTAGCGTCCGTTTATTTATCCAGATTTGTTTCATTTGAAGAAACCCGGAGAGAAAAGCAGAGGAGACCGTCGCTGTTCATCATCACTGCTGAGGGAGTTTTTAATGGCAGCATTTTTATTTCACTTACATGCGCAAACGCCGAGTTGCTGAAAACAAACTTATTATCCGACTGTTTGGATCTCTTTATTTTATTGTTCTCTAATTAACGGCTCCACTTTATATTGTCGCGGTGGCTCGTCGTGATTTATTGCACGTTATAAACTGTGAACAGGAGAATTCAACTGAAATAAGACATGAAACTGCGAGTTAAAGGCCTCGCGGGCGACGGTAAAGTTATTCATATTAGATTGTACTGTTGAATGTGAGAAACACCTGGTGCAACAACAATCTGCGGGCTGGAACATCATTATTTCAACAATTTAGAGATTTCTTTCTCTTTTGTTTTTTTTAGGGAAGGTGTTTTTCGTCATTATAGCAGCATTGGCGGCGTTGAAAGTCATTATTCTGATTTTATTGTATTATTTATAATATTTCCCGGCTGTCCAGGGAGCCTCATTTGCGGCCGCAGCAGCGTGCATCAGGTGCGGGCTTTCCGCGCGCAGGTTCCGCTGTGTTTACCGGCAGAGGGAGGAGGAGCGGGGGGAGAGGGAGGAGAGAGCCGCAGCCGTCTAAACACACACTCAGAGGTTAGAAAAGGGAGAAAAGAAATAATTAACTGGTCGTGCTGCTTTAATTACAGTCTCAGAGGGGAACGTGGTGGATTATGGTAATGAGGCGGCATACGCTGCCGCGTGTAGGACGGAGAGAAAGGACGGCCGACGTGAAATCACTGACTTTGACAGTCCACTTGAAACCCATTGGACATGCTCTCTGCATTGGACATGCACGGACCTCACCGGCTCCTCCTGAGAGGGCTCCTTCAAATCTCTCTCGGTCACTGGGAATAAAGATCTGCACTGATTCAATAATATAAGCATGTCACAGCAAACCTCTGAACCAGAATAGTACATTTATACAATATATAAGAAGAAAAACGGGCCGTTCAACACGATGAACAAACAGACTTTAAGATATTATAGAAATAGAAGATTTTGTCGTGTTGAATGCAGCCAATAATAATTATTTCAGCTGCACACAAGAGCAACTGGAGTCCGTACAGAGGCCTACTAATGCTAATATTAATAATATTATTAATGGAGAGTGTGATATTGGAACCAGACTATTGTATTCAACCGTTTATCTACAACATCTAAATAAAATGTTGCGTATTGTTATCAAATATGTGATATAAAGCGAGATAATAAGACTTATAATGACGCCAATAATTTAAATAATTTCTATTATAATCCATGTGATTTGTATTATTGTTCTTTACTTTGGTCTGTATATAATTAACAACATTGGGAAACCGTGTCATCAGGATGCTGACGGTGATGCCGTCATGAACTTATTATGGGGTTTGAATTAATTAGAAAGCCTGGCCAAAAAAAAAAAAAAAATGAAAGAAAGAAAGAAAGAAATGGACCCCAAACGACGCCCTTGACAGCTGGTTTAGCCAATCTGTCTAGGGAGAGATTTATTTCCTATCAGCAGGGACCGTGGAGGGTAAACCCACTAAACAACCACTTTACACAGGTTTACATCCTAATTTATAGCTTGTAAAAATAAAGAATAGGGACAAAAAGCCCCAAATAACAACAGAATGTGGTTTTGGTATTCCTGTTGTTCCCCCGGCTGCTCGCAGTGTTTCTCCCCCCTCCTGGTCTCTCATGTCTCTGGTCGTCGTCCCCTTGTCTTCTCCGCAGTGTGACATGGAGGAGTCCAGCTCTCAGAAGTTGGTGTGGGATGGGGACGCCAAAGCGGTGCAGCAGTGTCTCACGGACATCTTCACGAGCGTCTACACGACGTGCGACATCCCAGAAAACGCCATCTTCGGGCCTTGCGTGTTGAGCCACACGTCGCTGTACGACAGCATCGCCTTCATAGCTCTGAAATCCACCGACAAGCGCACGGCACCGTACATCTTCAGGGTGAGTGGCTCCTTTTCTGTCACTGCAGTGCCCAGTGCTTTATGGTCTTTTTTAATTAGCCCACACGTGTCTCTTTTTATTTAATATATAGATTTAATTTATCCAAATGCAAACCATAGTTAGCATCTGAACAGGCCTAATAAAAGCCCTGCTATTCATGCATTTCTACAAATATGGCAAATATATTCTTACAGATTTAGGCTGCAATGTAAAAAAAAATATATATATATCACCGTGCATGAGCAGCAGTACAACAACAATAATGCAATGTTGGTAGATCTTTGCAGGCTTATTTAAATTAAAAAAAGAATAACTTAATTTAATTCCATTTTTTTATTGAATTATGGAAGTAATTTCTTTTTCATTTTTTTCTACATGGAGAAGAAATTGTTCATTTTAAAAATCAAAATTTTGTTCTGGTGAAAATCTATTTATTTCAACTTGGTCAGAGGGGGTTGGATGAGATGTATTTGTATTTATAAAATAAATTAAATGATCTTTTGTTGCACAGAAGTAATAACTCAGTGTGTGTGTGTGTGTTGTGCAGGTGGACACCTCAGCGGCCAACAGCACCTCAGAGGGCCTGATGTGGCTGCGGCTGGTCCAGTCGGCCCGGGACAAAGAGGAGCAGAACCTGGAGGCCTACGTGAAGAACGGCCAGCTCTTTTACCGCTCGCTCCGCCGGATCGAGAAGGACGAGGAGCTGCTGGTCTGGTACGGCAAAGACCTCATCGACCTGCTGCTGCTCAGCTCCAGCAGAGCGCCCGCCAAGAGCAAAGGTGAGTCCGCTGCTCAACAGTCTTTATTTCACTTCAATCACATCAATTTTAGCTCCGCAGCTTCTCTAGAAAAACATTCTCACTCAATTTGGTATGTTATGTCTTTAAGACACTGTAAGACAATGAGTGGTGTGCAAAATCATCATCATTATTATAAACCACGCTTTATGCAGGTTAAATTTAGGATCGTCTCTTTTTGTTGGATCTAATTTCCGTCTCTCTTCTTCCCAGGTTCGTCCCACCACTCATGTCCCGACTGCAGCCAGCGGTTCCAGTTTGAGTTCCCGTTCTTGGCCCATCTCCGGTTCCGTTGCACGAAAAGACTGCAGAGCATCACGGGGGCCGACGAGGAGCCCAGCAAAGAGAGCAGCGCAGAGCGACCAAACACAACCCCGACCAGGACCAGTCCAAAGCTGGGCCGCTCCGAGGGCTTCAGCAGCCCTCAGGACAGCAACAAACCCTCCACAGACTTTCACAACTTGGCCCGGGATCTAGAGAACAACCGGACCAGCCCGCCGAGCGACAAGGAGGCCGAGATCTGCAGCGAGAGCTCGGGGAAGAGGAAGTTCTCGGAAATAGAGGACAGGGAGTGCCGAGGGCCTAGCCTTCCACAGTCCAAGTCTAAAGACGAGCTGGCGACGTCGGCACAGAACTACAGAGGGGCGTACGGCCTGGAGGAGAACCACAGGTCCTTCTCCCCGCCGGGCTCCACGCAGCTCAGTGAGGGCAAGCGCAGCGCCTTCACCGAGGTCAAGAAAACACCCCAGAACCTCAAACACCACAGCGGCAACAAAAACCTCCAGAGCTCCAACTCTGAAAACAAAGATGGTGGTCGTCCCAGCAGCCAATCCTTAGACAAGCACCTCAACATCAGGCAGGTGCTGTCGGAGACCCAGCCGCCCCAAACCTCGCCCTTGGGCAGCGCCTTCACCTCCGTTGGCCAGCAAGGCGGCAGTGGCGGAGAGAGGAAGAGCGCCTTCAGCCAGCCGTCTCGCTCCTCCTTCTCCCAGATCTCACCACTGGTGATGCCGCCCAAGCTGCTGGACTGCCACCCAGCAGTGGGCGACACCATCTCCTCCAGCAGGCTCTACCAGGCCGACCACCTCGCCGCCAAACTACAGGGCGCAGAACTGGGCGCCAACTGCCCCGTGCCGGGCGGCATGGCCAAGCAGAACCCCTTTGTCTACGCCACCGCCTTCTGGCCCAAGAACTCTGGGCCCATTCAGCTTCAGATGCCCTCGGCGCTCACCCTCCTGCCGCCCTCCTTCACCTCCCTCTGCCTGCCGGCGCAGAACTGGTGCGCCAAGTGTAACGCCTCCTTCCGCATGACCTCAGACTTGGTTTACCACATGCGATCCCACCACAAAAAGGAGTTCGCCATGGAGCCTCTGGTCAAGCGGCGGCGCGAGGAGAAACTCAAGTGCCCCATTTGCAACGAGTCCTTCCGGGAGAGGCATCACCTGTCGCGTCACATGACCTCCCACAACTGACTTTTAAAGACTAACAAGGGAAGGACTTTTTTTTAAAACAAGGAGGGACTGTGACCCTGCCTGGATTTAAGCCGTCCGGATGGAGATAGGCCACTTAGAAATACACAAACACCCCTTGCACTTGTTTTCCCTTTGGACTATGAATCTTTTAATTCATTTTTGGTCTGTTTACTCTTTCTCCCCTGTACAAAATGTCATGTTTTGGGTGTATGCAAATGCGTTTCAACTTCAAAAATGAATCTATTTATGAAGCACTTAAAAGTTTGAGAATAAGGGAAGATTTAAATATGTGTAAATGTACAGTAAGTTGTATTTTATATCATATAAATGCAAATATAAAGAAATACAAATTGTAGTCACGTCATGTTTACAACACAGCAAGTTTTTCATGTCTGCGATGAATAAGGACACAAATTGGGGATATTATGTCAGACTATATTTCAGAGTGCATGTAATATTAAATATTGATTTAAGATGCAGTCTATAATTAAGATGTAAATAATTTGATTTATTTCAAATACAAAGTGTAATATTTTGTGTCAGTGGGGAATAGTTTCAGTGTTTCTTCCTTTTGCGAAAATTTACTACTTGATAGTTTATCTAATCATGTTGAATGCATTGACAATAAAATAGCTTTATTTTCAACTGTGGCCTTTCTGCATTTTTTTTTTAAACTGCATCCGAAATATATGATTTCTTGATTATTGATGACTTCTTGATTATGGATTCCACCGATCTTCACACAAGACCAACATTACATTTTAAAATTACATAAAATATGAATGAAGCCCAAATATACATTTTATCTAAACTAGTTTTAATTGAATACAAAAAACATATTTCATATAATGCCAACCTTTCAATCTTAATACAATAATATATACAGTTCAAATAAAATAAATGCAATAAAAAATAAATATAGTTTAAAGTGAATTCATGGTTAAAATAGCTGATGTTAACTATTATGTAAATTTCCTGTTCAAAATAACAGCACATACACCGGATGTCCTCGCGTACTAGTATTATTCTCGATATTCGTCTTTATTGATCGTCAACATTTCTCCTGAGAGGTCGCTCCAACTACAGAATTAGGAAAATAATAATATTCCCGTACCTGCAAATGTAATGTTTGGCACGGTTCCTTGTTTAATACGGGTGTGAATATGTCGGAATAAAAAGGTTTAAACTGACGAGAGAATGATTTCTAATTGGCTCAGCAAAGCACAAATTACAGAAACAATTGATTGTCGGCGGATCGATGAGTACGATACCCCACTCATGCTTTTCTTCACACAATCAAACACATAGCCTACTGCATGTCTGCACTTGGGATTTATTTACACACTATATTCTGAATTAATTTGCATTTGTAGGAAAAGCGCAGTGCTCATAAAACGAGTTTCTAAGAAATCTATTGATTAATATAGATGTATCTTTTTTATATAAATACTTCACACACTCCTCTAACCTGTCGTGAAGACAGCGAGCTGAGATAAATACAAAATGAATGAACTACCAGCCGTCTGTGACCTTCATTTGTAAAAGCTGAATATGAAAATCACGAGTTCAAAATCAGCAAAGAGTTTCACATTTAAAGTTATTTGTTGCTATAAACAACACAATAATACAAGTGATCAATAATCACCATTCACTGCGGAGAATATAATAACGATTTCATGATTTAAAATACGACCGCGTGGAAAATGTTTCAGGACAGAAACCAAAAGCGAGGAGTGAAAAATGGTTGAACAGCGCCATCAAGTGGCCAGCGTGCAGACTACACCGCAGAACAGCTGAGGGAGTCACATTCAAGCACTTTCAAGGTACCTAAACTAAACATTTCCAGACTCTTGAAGCCTTTATCACCACATCTAAAGTGTTACTTTAAATGCAAGTGCAGAAAATACAGTTTACAGAAATCCTTTACACCCGATGATGTCACCAGCAGGTCACACTAACTGTGATTGAATGTATTGATCCTGATTACTGGATGCTTCCTAATTTAAGAGATCAACCTGACTTAAGTAGCTATGAATAACGAGTGAACACACAAAATATAAGGTTTCCTTTTAGATTATGTTAAAAAGCATTTTATTATAGTATGGCATCTATTCAAATTCAAGGTTTTTCCTATACTTGAAGACATGATGGTTAAAATTAAGCATTTTCCAAACTCAAGACTTTGTACAAACCTAGATTTTTTTTTTTACAGTTGAAAACAATATTGTGTAATAAAGAAAAGTGTAAATATAATATTATAAATCATCAGGGGTATACCTTTATACAATAATTAATTACTTATTATGATAAAGTGAATTTAAACTTGTCTTCAAGCTCCACAAACACCGACATTTAAATAAATACAACTGATTTAAATAATTATAAAAGCTGTGGTCGCTCAATTTGCAGACCCCGTTCACGTTTTCATTTTTGAATGTGGCACAACTTGATATTAGTTTAACAAAACAATCCAAAGCAAAGCTTTTTCCAGAGCTTTCAGCCGACAAACCCCAACATCGTTCTGGTCGAAACAACAGGACGACAGCTGCTGAGCTTGTAGGTCGACAGATCGATCTCCATGACAACTGTGGATAAAGATTATTACTGGATTGGTAATATAAATCCAGAAAAATACAGTAAGTGGACCTTAAATTCACATACACTGTCCAAGAGGATATCATTCTGTAGCAACCACTATCCTGAACTTGAACCTCACAGGAAAACTAAACACATCTTGAATTTTAAATGAAATTAAAGGGTTAAATTTCACCCACATTTCAGATAGCAGATAGTTCTGGTCCAACACATCCAAGTTTCATGAAACCTGAAACAATCTGAATCATCCACTTAAAATACAAAAAGCTGAATCAAATGTTTGTGGCGTTCGCAGCATTAAAATGATACGTTGGAAAAGTTCAACTATGTATTTTCCCGCCCAAAACAAAACATCCTTGTTGCTTTAGATTAACCCACACATCGAACTGTTGACAGCTGTAAAACCCCCTTCACCTTCATTCTTTAGAGGAGCAAAGTGGGAGTTATTTTGGGCACAATGTCAAACTCACCTGGTTGAATCCTCCATACAATTACAAGCGTGTGTTAAAACAAGTCCAAGATACACACCTATGTGCTTGTCAACTACGAGACAACCGTCCTCCTGTATGAGTGAAATATTCTACTTTGTAGAAACATGATCTAGAGAAACAGCAGCTATGTTGCTGTGTTTGGTTTCTGAATTTTCTGAATGTTCTGCAGCTCCTCAGACAACGCCCGCCGAGGCTTCTGGGAACTGTAGTATTTAGAGACAGTCGCTAATCCGAGCTAACAAAAAAACAAAAACATGATTCCTCAGAAACAAAAAGACGTATTTTGGGGTTTTATGTTGACGATATTATTAAAAGAAAAGTCCTTCCGGAAACAGCTTTGCAACTCTTCTGAAGACGACAACAGGAGCACGCTGAGCTGCAGGAGATTCAAAACATTTAATAAAACACAAAGAGGATGAGGGGAGTGGATAAAGTGTGACACTCACACCACCACACACACACACCTCCCATGTCAGCAGACCAATCTCACCACGAAGGCATGTGATCGATGAGAGGAGGGCGTCGCTAACTATCAGCCTTCTCTCTCTCCACACACACACACACTCCGGTGATATTTAGTGCCCTCATGCTTTGCTGCTAGTGTCATGGTCCCTTTTGTGCCCCAACTCCCCCCCACACACACACACATTTGTCACTGCATCACTCAGCGCAGAGCGGCGTGGGACAGTTTATATCTCTGCTCAGCTGGCACTTTGCAGCGAGCGAGCAGGTAGAGAAACCTCAGACGGACTCGCCGTCTTTGACCGGATGCATGGCGGTCGCTGGACTCCAACCAGTGACCTTTTGTGGCTACGGAACAGGCTCAAGAATTGTTACACCGACTTTGATACATGAGCTGTGTCCAAAATACACACTATATACCAGTAGTACACTTAAGTATAGGCAGGAAATGACATAAATCAAGATGCTACGGTGTAAAACGTTTGCAAACAGAGAGAGAAATGTTCTGGTTCAGTACTTGTTGATGATGTTCCAGCTTCTTTCTGCCCATGTTTCCAGTTCAGAGTTGGCCCTCCGTGTCCTCTTAGTATTGCATTGGGAGAAACCAGTGTTCTCTGTGCATCTACGTTTCATTATTTCACACAAGAAGAAGGAAAGAGGAAGCTAGTTGAGAGAGAAGTTCACCACGGGAAAGGGATTTCAGATTATGTTAAGAGGAACACGTATCTGCTGCCGTGCTCACACCGCATGTGCCGCAAAGACTGTAGCAGTAGCAGCAGAAGTTATGGTTCAGTAACCATAACTTGTTAATGTTTCCGTTTCTGCATTGCGACATTCAGATATCCAGGCAAGACTTCCTCTTCTGTGCGCTGGTTATTGTTTACAGTCCAACTAGCAACCTCTGAATTCAACGGCTATCGTCTGAAAACAGTTTAAATGCAGATAAATGTTTTTAAAAGCTAAAAATAAGCTAATCTCTTGGGTTCCCACGATTGATCAAAGCTAAATCATCGTCAGACGACAGCCAATGGGGTCTAAGATTGCATTTTCGGCCAGTTCTTTCCGCCCCTTTTGCTCTCCGCATTGTTTACCTGCATGTAACCAAAGATTAGGAGTCAATCCAGCGAGCAGGATAATAAAAATGGCTGCTTTCCTGAAAAGCTCACATGTGGTGACACTGCCAGTTTCATAACGCTGCAAGTGACTGAAGGCAGAATGTGCTTTATAAATCTGGATATTTTAGTGGGAAACTAAAGAAATAACTCAGTGAACACTTTACTAATATGTTCAACATCCACCAACTTCCCAGACACTTCAGCTTATTTTGTGGAAAGAAAACATGCGTTTCCTTTAAAACTTATTTGCAATTAGTTGTAAGTTTTAGGAGACAGTGTTGCACCACTACATCATCAGGTAGTGTCTGCAACACCCCATGTCTGCTCACTGTGAAAGCTGCTCTCTGTCACATACAACACATGTTTAGTGCTGCTGTCGTGGAACAGGTGAAATCTGAAGCTGAACTTTATCAAGATATCCAGTAACCCCTTGTGTATAAGTGTAATTCCAATTGAACTGTCAGTGTGCAAAGTTTAGCATGTTTTTAACACTCAAAATGGAATTTCATTAATTAGTGAAACATGGCTTCAAATGGGTTTTTCGACACGGAGACACTAACCTCGGCCCTTTAGCATCTCCTTATTGCGGCGAGCTCCAAACAGAGGTGCCCCGTGCACGCAGAGGGTTCAGACTGCCAGCTAACAAGGCCGTGAAAGAAAAGTTCACATCAAAAAGTTTCAAATTCACACAGCGAGAGGCCTGCAGCCACACACACACACACACACCAGTGTGTTTTAAAGTCATTACACAAGGCCAGCTCCTCCTGCTGCTGTCTGATTAGGATATCGCTGTCACATCATTACTTTTTGAAGGTCTAAATATACACAAACGCCATCGTCCTCTGTGCACTCGCACTATTTCGGACCCACAATGCACTCAATCTGCAGGTCCGCTGACAGGGACAAATTTACACATCATGTCCACTGTGAGATGGTTCCTGAGCGTCCAACATGCCTGCGACGGCGTGTCTCTCCCTCTGGGACTCTACCTGTCTTCAGCGCACGTCCGAGTCCTGGATTCTTCACATGGTGAAGATGGCGAAGGCCCCGGAGGTTAGATATTTAGGTTGCACCTGTTTCCGGCCCTCAAACGCCTTTCTGCCTTCTGCTGGAGAGCGAATTCCCAACGGTTCACTGAAAACCAAAGAGATGAATGAGTTACTGCTCGGTTAAAATGTTGCTGTCGTGTGGTTAGTATGTCTTCGCTGCGTGCCTTTCCACCCTCAGCTGTTCCTCCTGTACTTTGTTTCAGAGCAGTCAGTTTATAAGATTCTGTCTTTCAGCTTCAGATTCCTATAATTATAAAGAAATTATACAATTTTAAAAATATAAGAGACAGTTTTATGAGCCATTCTAGCCTGCTAGCTACAACTAGCACAACCAATCCTAATTTATAGGAAACACCTGTCAGTATCTCACAGCACCAGACTACACTTTTCTTTTTCCCTATTTTGTTTTGTAACGTGTGCAAGTTAATAGCATTAGAATATATTCTCTGTATTATGTAATATTCAGTTTTATTATGGTAATATCTCATACATAATTTCTGAAAGCATTTATAACACATAGGAAAGATTTTTAAAGTTGTTAAAGTACAATATACAGGTTTGTTAAAAGGACAGTTTCAAATAACAAGTGTGAATGCTTAATCAGTATTCACACTAATTTGAAATTGCAACTTATTTAACAAAAACGACTTTACAGACACTAATTTATTTAAACATGTGCATGAGGGACATTCACATTTCATCTTTTTTTTATATACACACCTTAATAAAGATAAATAACTACATGTGTCAACATCAGTGTGGATGTACAATTTAAACAAATCATGTTTCATTTTAAACACATCACTTTACATAACATTTTATTTAGTTAAAGACTAAATGCAATTAAGTTGCACTTTGAAACTTACTTTTTATTTCACATATACACGGGATGGATGGATAGTGTGTGTGTATGTATACACACACATTTAATCCTTTAAAAGTCAAATAAATGTCTATTTTTGTACTAAGACTGGAGTTTTGTGCTTGAGATGTTTTGTACCAGGAAGCGTTGATCTCTCGGTCTTGACTGCTACTCTTCTGTGTATTTACAGCAGGTCGGCTGCTGTTTGACCTCCCTGATGCAGCGACTGTGTTTTACGCAGCAGGAGCTCGGAAATATGGTCGTACATTCCTCTGCTGCTTTTGAAGTACATCTCCATAACCGCCGGGGCCTCCCGTTTGGGGGGGGGGGGGGGGGGGGGGGGGGGGGGGGGGGGGGGGGGGGGGG
>JAVQJL010104254.1:0-38390 GCA_036024295.1 Nannoperca obscura
CCCCCCCCCCCCCCCCCCCACATACACACACAAGGTAACTCAGTAATCTGGCTACAGTCACTGGTCACTTTGTCTCTGTAATTCAAATGATCCTTATTGGCATGACTTTAATTAAGGACAGTAATGCCAAACCATGTTGTATACGTTTGACAAAGTCTTTCTCTCAGACAAACACACATACGGACAAAAAGACCTTAACATTTAACGATCTAAATAGTATCAGGATTAATAAATGCAAATTAAATCATATTTCTTTGGTTTTGTCAGCAGTCAGATCCAACCTTTCCAACCTATATATAAACATATGATGTCAGACTTTGTGAATGATAGATTTACAGTTTACATCAGTCAGAACTGTAGCCTGCAGAGTCTATAACACAAATAAAGGGTATAAAAACATTTTTTGTATTAGTCCACAAATATATAAACGCAAAGTAAGCTATAAGGTATTTATGCTATAATCAACAGTAGCTAAACTAGAGCTAAATAACTGAGACCTAATACAAAAGTACTACTTAGTTAATTAACGATTCATTTTACAGTATATTACATATTATTATAAATAAACGAAATTAATAATCAGTTACCAGCGTGTATTACACATATAAACTGTGATTTAACATTGATGGATGGTGTGACAAGGTCACTCTGGCGCGTGGTAGTCTTTGATTGGGGACAGATCGTGACGTGAGCGCGCTCACGCACCACCTGGGGGCACGCGGACAGTTGACAGGAGCGCCAGCACGGTATCAGGCTCGCGCACGGTCCCGAATCAGTGCTTCTTTATTGTTTGTTTGTTTTTTAAATAAAGCAGCCGCTGGATTCAGTTTCAGAGGGAACTTAAAGTAAACGGACGTCGCTGAATTAACGGGAGGAAAATGTCAACGGCGGGTAGGTGCTGACTGAATATATCTGCGCAAGAAGAAGTTGCCAATACGCCACTTTTGTTTAGAAAAAATATATATATATTTTATGTATTATATTGATGTCATATGGCAGCTTTGTTGTCTGTAAGCAACATGTGAAGTTGAAGATGCATTTAAACAGCAGGTGAACTTACACATTTAAGTCTAAAAAGCAGAGGTAATGCAGTTTTAAACATTTCGGTCAGTAACACTGTTGAAATCCCAGCTGCTTTTGGTTTGTAGAGTTGCTGCTGTGTCGACTCCAAATGGGACTTGATATGATTCTTTACTCTCAGGTTTGAATCTGGATGTCTCTCTGAAGGTGTTAGAATGAATGCTCCTTAACCCAAAGGATGCTCAAAATGCTTTTTTCTTCCATATATTTTAAAGCCTAATGCTGTATATTTGGACATTTTAAATATTGCTTTAAATTCGGGCAAATTTGATCTTAACTTGCGCTGTGCAGGACTGGAGGATAGAAAATTTAAAAGGAAGCAATGACAGAGAGAGAGTCCTGAACAGATAAGATGGCCAGAGAGCTTGGTGTGCCCTGGTGATTTAGACTTTAATCCTTTTTTGTTTTTGTGAGTTGTGAACTGATAGGAAAATGATGTAATGCTTCTGATCAACTGAGAAAAACGAAGAGACACACCACTATGAAACACATGCACAGTACATACCGTGCTTTTGAAAGGATGCTCCTTTACAGTAAAAATGTACAGTGTAGTACACACAGGCAGGTATAGATTTCAAACATTTATTGCAGCAGCGTGAACACTGGTGGATAAAGCAAGTTTACATCAAATGGCAAGACATTGCTGAGGGTTTTTCAGGGAGGCACATGGGGTATAGGGGTTGGACGAAAGTACAGGATTATAAAATGACAGCAGCTGATTCTCTTTTAAAAGGTGCTGGTTCCATTTTGTAAAACTTGATTTGTTTTGTAAATCAAATCTCAGGGAATCTTTATTAATGTTGATCGGATCATTTTATGGTAACCATGTTTTAAAGTTTTTTGACCAATATAAAGCATCCAAGGCAGTTAGCAAATAAAAGTTATAGCTAATGGTGCGAATGGCACTCCAGCAATATAGGCATTGCACTTCAGTTAAGTTAGGGGACATGGGAGTGACAGATACATTTTAAATTGGTGACACAGAGGTCAAGATATCTTGCTTTTAGTATCTATTGTGGGTGAAGCTCCAAAAACCCTGGATCCTACACCTGAGATAACACAATTTGGTCTTCCTAAACTGACTCTGATTCTGTGTGGTAAACGCCCACATCTTTCAAATGTCATGCCATAGTTTGTTTCTGATCTCTTTTTTTTTCTTCCAAAAGTAGATAAAAAGACATTTACAGTCATGTCACTTTAATTTAGAATTATAAAATGACAGTATATTATGACGGGTCCTTCTATGTTCAACTGGTTGAGGCAGATGACCGCCCACGGCCTGGTTCTGATTGATACAATTACAATTTGCAATTCAACTGCAGCATGGTTGTGTTCTTTTACTTAAGACATTTTAAGTGCTCTGATATTTCTGCATTGGGATTTGAAAGTTTGGTCTAATTTGAATACTCTTGATTGCGTACTCCTCCGTGTTCTGAGTATTTTCTTAATTAGAAAAGAGTTGTGCAGAGTTTTAACCAACACACTGCAACCTGCACCATCTTGACTCTCCAGATTAACATTTGGTCGTCATCACACAATGACCTCGATCACCTCGCACAGCTGAAGGAGGGGCGGCAGTGGAAAAGTTTCAATTAGATGGAATAAGGGCCGGAGCCAAGATGGCTCCACACTTGTGCTTATTATCAGATGTTTTCTTGAGAGAGAGAGAGAGAGAGAGAGAGTGTGTGTGTGTGTGTGTGTGTGTGTGTGTGTGTGTGTGTGTGTGTGTGTTGTTCATCAGTGAATTTCAAATATTTGTTAATAGTTAATAGTTCGGAGCTCACAGTATTTAACTAATTAACTAACTTACCAATCCTAACCATACTCAGTCAACTTTTACAGTGGAGTGGTGTTCACAATGATAAGGATCTTTGTTTCTTGACATACATTGCTAGTTCATCTACCCTTGAGTGATAAATATAATTTTAACTACTTATTACCACACAAAACAAATTCAGTGTGATGGATTACTTATTTTAAGCAAGTTGTTTCCATATTATACTACTTTAAATAGAAACCAGTGGCAGGCTGGAATCTAATAAAAATATATAAATTAATTGTCGAAAGATCTATGCAGTTCATAGTTCATAAAACACCATTATGGTCCTTTCAACTTCAGACACCATCTGCAAAGTGTCAGCATGAATGAGACCCTTGATATTTAATTATAATGCTTTAGAGACACACCTAAAATATCACCTAATATTCAGTTGCATTTGACTCTTTATGGCGCTACATCCATTACTGTTTGGTGCTCCGACCATCAGCTGCAGCTACCGCAACATACGAGTGATGCCATCAGATCAAAACCTCACTAGAACTGTATTGATCAGATAGGCTAAAAGCAAGAGGTCACTGCAGTGTTGTAATGACACGGTGCATTTGTTGGATCTTTTCAGGCTATTACAGCTGTTGCAGTGTACTTTATTTAACATTATTAAAATCTGTTTAATCGAATAATTACGATTTTAAAAAGATGTAGAAAATAAACCTGAGGCAGAGAGCCACGTGACACTGAGAGAGAGACCCAGTCTGTGTCCTGGTTTCTAACCCCCACTGATCATTAAGAAGTATTGATCTCTCTATATTTGCATTGTGGCATCGCAACATAGTGTGTCACTTTTGAGGGGTTTTGTGTTGTGTACATTGTGTGCAGTGTTGATTTAACTTCCCCATCATGAAACCATCCGACCAAATGTAATGATACACAGAGCCGCATTATCTTTACTCAAACTGTTGTTTTTAGAGCACAAGAACAGGAAATAGGATGGATCACGTGTGACACGGGGGGCGAGAAGAGTGACAGAGCGAAATGAAGAACATAGTTTATTCTGTGCCTTTTTCAATGACACAGAAATCATATTGCCTGCAAACCTAATCTGGCCACATAACACCTTAATATGGTCAGATTATCTGGATAGAAAGAGGACATGGGAGGTGCTATATATAGAGAAAGAATACATGGTAAGAGACCTACAATGGGGGGAAAAAGAGAGGAAGATAGGTGGTGAAAGTGGACTAATGTGGTTTTGCAGGAGAATTATGAACGTGAAGTCTTGCTAATTCAAACCAGTGAGAGTTGTAATACAATTAGACTGGCTTTAACAACTGTCTGTGCTGTCTGCTACAGCTGCTTGGGGTCAGTTTTGATCATGCATCAGTAGTTATTTTAAAATAATCCGCAAGCCCTGGATGATAAAGCACATTAAATCAAGTCATTATTTATTTATACAGCCCAATATCACACGTTTTAAGTAATGGATTATGAAAAATGTCACCAATATCTTAAAGACTTGTTCAGGTTAAACTTTGCTCTTTTTCTTCAAGCTGTTAAAAATTACTTGTAGTCACTGTCCATAAATATTGTTTATACTTTAACCATGTTTGCTGTATCACTTTCAAATGCTTCTGGTGTTACTTTTAAAGAGCCCTGGAGCAAGAAATTTGCACTTAAAAAATAAAGAATATGTCATAGACATGGTCTTAGCTTGGGATATAGGTTGTTTACTTGCTAGGTTGAGTATATTATTATGTATCATGAGTTAGCAGCCAATTTGCATCTAAAAAGCTTATTATAGAATGATCAATTAATCTGCTGATCATTGCTTGATTCGTAAATTAATTGTGAGTTTTGTGAACAATTTCTTAAATTCCAATCCATCAATTCATCCAATTTCTTGTTTTGTTTGACCAACAGACCAAACTCCAAAGAAAATAAATATACTAAATTGTAAGTTGAGGAAAAGCATCAAATCTTTACATTTGAGAAGATGGAACTAGAGAACATTTGCAATCTTTGCCTGAAAAATAAAAGATAGTTGCAAATAATTTTCTGTCGATTGACTAATAAATGAACCATTGCAGCTCTAGAATGGTTTATTAATGACCATAGTTTTTGGTGAGTTTTGAATATCATTGAATATGAAAATGTATGTCAAATTACATGTAAAATAAACAGTGTCCAGTTCAGGGAACTTTTGTCCAATGTTATGCATTCAAAACTCTGGTCATTGTATTTAGCTTCTGAACTCAACCCAATATGAATAACCACTGTATAATGTCATATCAGAGGCTGGTCTTTTTGGTTAAAAGACCCTCAGACATCAATTGTCCCATCACATGCTTCAACCTTCATCATATAAGGCAGGACTGCAGATCAGATGCTGCTCTGGAGGTCTTGACAGTGTGAACTTCACACCCACAATTTTCACAGACACCCCTGCATGAATGTTCTTACATGAGAGGTAATTTGAGACATTTGGCACCTCACCAGGATAAGCTTAGGCAACGCAAAGACACGTGCAGCCTCAAATCACCCGATACGCACACAAACACACGCACACTTCCCTCATCACCTACTCCAGCTACTGTCGTCAGTCGTCCGGCGACACTTCAACCCAATCACAGGGATAGCAAGCCCGAGAGCATGTTACTTTGGTAATGAGGGCAGAAACCACAGTAGGGGCCTCAAGGTCAAAACTGCCTCCTCTCAAATTTGTTTATTAACTGAACATTTAGCAACTAAGTTAAAACATTTAAAGACCACCACTTCCAATATTGTCATAACTGTTAATAAGATATCTTGATCTTTTTTTCACAAATCTTACTACATTTAGCAGAACGTTATATTATTTTAGTCATACATTTTGGTTGAACCTATTAAATCCAGGACTGGTTTGCATTCTTTTTATCTTGGGTGTTTGCACAATGCTGCAGCTGTAGTAGTGATAGAATAAGAGATGGATCTAAGGGGAAATGAGTTACAGGGGAAGTTATATACTGTAGCAGTGTCATGCATGAAATCAGTATCATTTTCCCTCTTAGCCAGCAGCATATAGCATTTAAGCATTATGGTCCAACACATCAGACAATTATGCAACATTTACCCTGGCTAAAAGCACTACATTGTTTATTTATTCATCCATGTGTAACGTGGTTACGTCTCATATTCAAAGTATTGATCACTTCTGATTGATTCAAAGTGAACACTGTATTTCCAAGTCTGCATAATTTGTAGGGGTGACATTTGTTAGATTCAATGACATATACTACTTTTTCCTACAGTATCCCAAATTACGTGCATGCCATAACAAACCCTACCTGTGTGTGTTTATAGAGATTCTTGCCACTTTCTATAACAGTAGTGGCTCTTACGTAAATCCTCAGCGGATTAACAAAACCAGCGGTGAGATTACCGGAGTCACGAGCGCAGCTGTAATCCACTGCATATCGCCATCTCCACAGCAAGACATACTACCTCTTCACCCCCAACTAACCCAGAGTCCCGGTTTATCTCAGTCCTTCATCTGAGCTACAATCCCAGTCTCAACCTTTGCCCAAGAAAACTCTCTCCAGTTCTTCCAGTCTATTCGCTTTAATCCACTTTTGCTTATTTATCAAACATTACACCCTGTACCACTTGGTTTGCCGACCCAAAATGAGGGCCCTGCAGTTCAGAACTTTTTACTCATAATAGGATGGACGTTTTGGTAGCTCATCAGTCCTCCCTACTATATCCATCAATACAAAGAAATATTTTATGATAATGATCAGCTGCACTTCAAAATACTAAATTTTATACTCACCAATATATTTAGTATTAATGGTTTATATTTTGATGCTGATTCCAGTACAGAAGTTATTTTTAGAAAATACAAATGGAAAATTACTTTCTTTCTCTCTGTTTCCGTGCACAGGCTCTACAGATACATTTGGGTGAAGTTTTTCCATTTGCCGTGACAGACTGTCGACAGGAAAAACTCTCTAGCAATCCAAGAACTTCACGAGAGAAACCTAAGAGATACACTACAAAAGGTAGGTTTCTGATCACCATGCATTTAGATATTTATACAGCATACTTAAGATTTGAATTTATGTGAAATGTGAATATGTGCAATCGTTTTAAGAGAAAGGTCTCTACTGAAGATAACTTAGCACATGTTTGAACACTGTGTTGTGATTTCTACCTTAACGTTTAATTTTCTTTTTGTTTGTTCTCGTTTTCAAGACTGGGAGCGTGTTAAACAAGAAGGTCCTAAAGCAAAAGGATACAAAACAAACAGCCAACATCTCAGTAAAGATAACAGAAACACCAGCAGACTCTTTCGTTGTGTTCTCCTGAGATTCTTTACCCTGAAGCTCAATGCTGTTACTGAGCATGTCTCATAAAGGGAGGTCAACACACAAGCGAAGATGAACCCTTATGTCACTTCACACTTCAGGAGGGATCTATTCCCCCATTTCCATTTGTTGTAGACTTTTGTCAACCCTGGTGTTACTGGTTTGATGAAATGGCTTGTTCTGTATTTGTACAGTTATAGCAGTAGCTGTTTTCTATTGTTTTTCAGTTCTCTTTGTAATCACCACAGTGCAGGGTTACGCTTGGGGGTTTGATTCTGTCCCCTGTTCCAAAGAGACTGGTATACTCTGTATACTTGTCCAAATTCAGAAGTAGAGTTCTCTGGAAATGGCTGGGCAAGGTAAATACTAACACTACAAGCATTCCTTTTCATAGCCAGATATATTGGCACATTTCTCTTTTGTTTTATTTAGACTTATTTCCTCTTACAAGTTGTTATTTTCACATTGCCTTTTGTGATCTGGTTCAAACAGAGATACTGAGTAAGAGACTACAATCCACAAACACAGTTACACTCTCAGCCACCTTTGTTCTCAGCTCTTCTCCTCCACCTGATCTGTCAACTCTGGTGCCAGACCTCCAGGAAAATGTAGAAAACTTCTTCAGGTGACCTGTGTGCTTACCTTTTCCCTCCATATAACTCTTCCACTTAAAGCTAAAAACACAAGTAATGTCGGAGTTAGATCAAAGTAATCTCTCTTTGTTTTCTTTCCTTCTTATCTTTTGTCAGGCATAGGCGATTTCTCAGCTGTAATGCTGAGCTGTAATGAGGTATGTCTGCTCTGAGAGACTAACTGTTGCAGGTGATTGCTAACAGCCGTGTAGTTCAGGTCAATATTATACACAGAACAAGTCTTCACCAAATTGACAATGGCCATCAAACAGAAATGCAGACCCTTCGAAAGAAAATGTGAAATTGTTAAAGCAGTGACATGATTGAACAGGAAATGGCAAACAAAACATGGTTCTTCCAGTTGGGACCCTTTTGGGAAAAAAAGTGACATTTCCTTAACTTGTGAAGACTGATGAATGATGAATAATGACAGTGGGTTTGATGTACTGAAAGTACTGTATTCTTTGTTTCCTCATGCCCATACCAAGGGGTTGTGAAACTGGGAAGAACTTTGATCGTAAGAAGCGGCATGTTTTTTGCTTTTTTGACTGCATGTTGGAGATGATTTGGTCACACTGTCCCATTTGAAGTTAATTTGGATTTGTCTGTTGTGTATGCATCTTTTCACCATATTATGGAAGCTACCCTGTAATGAGCTATGTATCCTTTGTATGTTCCCTACTCCATTGCATTATCCATTTGTTGTTTTTATTAACTGATGCCTGAGGCTTCCCTCTTATTGGTTTGAACTCAATAGAACCAATCCTGCATGATTTTGTGATATCTGTTATCTGGTAAATTCAGCCCTACCAGTCCTTGTCAAAAGAGTTATTGTAAACTGGGGGTCACAGAAATAGACTCATTGGGCTACTGTTGACATCCTTCTTTTCAGCTCACCTCACTTTATTAACTTCAGTGAGTATGATTTAAGGACATTGGTTGTTCATGAATACAACTGTGGACCTACTTCAAGAAAGCCCACTTTGTTTGCTGAGAGATCACTGTACCTTATCACTATCACTGTCTATTACATAAACTGTACTGGGAAACAGCATTGTACATTGAGGAAAGTAAACAAGTGACTGATCAATGGCTTTGGAGAGAATTATCCTCTGGTTACCATGGAACACCATGGACTTGCAATTATCACTTCATTAAGAAGGATTTAAAGACTGACTGTGTTATTAGCAACGCTTTATTGACTGTATAAAGGTTCTTAATTACCACATCAGCAATCAAATCAAGGCACACTGAGGAATTCTGAATAAACTAACTTCTCAAAGAGAGAGGAGACTTTATTGTACATGATGGGAGCGGCACGTGTGAAACGTCGCTTCAGTGCTGTGGTGGATGGGCCAGTGGAGGAGGAGGAGGTCATGAGGCTGGCACAGAGTGCTGCAGATACGGCTAGGGCAGGGGGGAGCCCAACGGGATCAGGAACCCCAACCAGCCCCTCCCCGACCCATGCCCTGAATGGCAAAACTCTACCTCTCCAGTGCAACAATGCACGGAAGCAGAGTGCCATTGGAGAGTCAGTTGGAGGAGATGCAAGAGAAGGCGGGGTGAGAGCAGGAGGAATGTGCTCAGGGCTACGGAGTGGAAGAGGCAGTAGTGTTGGAGGAAGAGGGAAAGGCCGTTCATCCTCGGACCAGGATTCATTCTCTTCCCCCTCCACTACAAGTCGCCGGCGCACCAGGCGCTCAAGCCGCCGGCCCCGACAACGCTTTGTGGGCAAGGACGGACGCTGCAACGTCACCTTTGTCAACATGAGCGAGAGGGGCCAGCGCTACCTCAGTGACCTCTTCACCACATGTGTGGACATCCGCTGGCGCTGGATGCTGGTCATCTTCACCCTCTCCTTCCTTCTCTCCTGGCTGCTCTTTGGATTTGCCTTCTGGCTCATTGCCTCCGTGCATGGGGACCTCTCTATTCGGCTTACCATCAGCTCAGGTTCCTCTCCGGGATCAGGAGAGGCCGGGTCTGGAGGAGAGTCTGATAGAGAGGCAGTGGTTGAGGAGCCATGCTTCCTCCAGGTAAACAGCTTCATGGCGGCCTTTCTACTCTCCTTGGAGACGCAGACATCCATTGGTTATGGATTCAGAAGCGTGACCGAAGAATGTCCCCTGGCGGTGGCGGCGGTCGTTTTGCAGTGCATTGTGGGCTGCATTATTGACGCCTTCATCATCGGGGCAGTCATGGCAAAGATTGCCAAGCCTAAGAAGCGCAACGAGACACTGGTGTTCTCTGACACAGCTGTGGTGGCGCTGAGGGATGGAAAACTCTGCATGATGTGGAGGGTTGGAAACCTACGCAAGAGCCACCTGGTAGAGGCACATGTTCGAGCACAACTGCTGAAGGTAAGTGGAGGGAGATGAATGATGACCATGATGAAAAAAAGAAAAAGTTCAGAAAGTATGGCAATGATAAAAGAGACATGCCTTACCCGCCTTGAGGAAAAAGTTAAAGACGTGAATTGGAGACAGACAGGAAAAGTAAACAAATGTACCAAAAAATAGAGGTTGCTACTGTGATAGGTAGCAGTACAGGAAAAAAGGTTGCAGTAGAGAGAAAGAGAGAGTGCTGAGACCATCTGGCCTGTATTCTGTGGTCCGTAGTTAATGAGAACTTGTTTTATTTTCCCTCAGGGGTTAGGAAGATTTACCATGGATTAACTTGCCCACAATTCTTAACTGAGAACCATTGTCCTTCATCATCTAATTTTCCCTTGTGTATACTGTAGGCAGGTTAGACTATTGTACTATATGTATACTTGTGTTTATTCTACTGTCTGGCTTTATGTGGGTAGTTTTAAACATGTATCCTTTTTTTGTGACTGTTTTGTCTTCATCAGTGCTTTGTGTGTATATGTGTGTATGCTGCCAGAGTTGTCCAGAGGATCAAACTGAGGCAACAATTTGATCTCTCTTAATAGCATGACCATATCAAAGTTCAGACAGGGCAGATGGGATTAAGTTTGCAAGGATCAAAGAAATATAATTCTAAATACTGGTACGGGATATTGTTCCATATTAAGGGTTAAGTGAGTGATAAGCCATCCATGGGTACTATGAATAAAGACTTCCATAGTCAAATTCAGCTGAATAGAATAACCAAATACTAAGATATTGGTTCAGGGTAAGAAATCTAATTTTCAATGTTTTTCTCAGATGACCTTAGGAAATGGTGTCAGGTGTATTTAAAATGATATGGTGTTGCATTCTATAGCCAGAATAATAGTTTAATATTATTAAATTATAATATCCCACCTGCCTTGGGCGTTGTTTGTTTCATATTGGAAATTGTTTCTAGTCTCCATTTTATAATTTTTGAAAAATCAATTAGTTTAACATCTAATGTGGTCAATGTTATGTACCAAATAGTGACTTTATTTCTCTCTCCATTCTTAACTTCAGCCAAGGGTGACAGATGAGGGAGAATTCCTCCCTTTGGACAATATGGACATCAATGTAGGGTTTGACACTGGCATCGACCGCATCTTCTTGGTCTCGCCAGTGACGATTGTCCATGAGATCAACGATGAGTCGCCCTTCTTCGAGATCGACCGAAAAACCCTGGAAAATGACTCCGAGCTGGAGGTGGTGGTCATACTTGAAGGCATGGTGGAGGCCACAGCCATGACCACACAGTGCCGTAGCTCCTATCTGGCTTCTGAAATCCTCTGGGGACATCGATTCGAACCAGTGCTCTTTGAGAAGAAAGACTGCTACCAGGTCAGAAAGGAAGGATATTGAGATACACAGAAAGTATATGGATCCATTAGCCATTTAGCCACAGTAGCAGTGTCGGTCCACCACTTTGGTCCAAAATGAAATCTCTCAACTATCAGATCGACATTCATGGATCCCAGACAATGTATCCTAATGACTCTGGTGATACTATAACTTGTCGACTAGCAACATCAACTGGTCAAAATGTTGTATGTCCAGTACTTATGACTTATGACCAAACATCTGCAAAACTACATCCCTCTGTTGTACTTTGTGCTAATTAGCAAATATTTGCATGCTAACACACTAAACTAAGACAGTGAACATGGTAAATGTTAACCTGCTAAGCATCAGCATTTTAGCATTGTTATTGTGAGCATGTTAGCATGCTAACATTAGCATTTAGCTCAAAGCACAGCTGTACCCAAATACAGTCTCACAGAGCTGCTAGCTCTTGTCTTGTTACCATGCAAATGTGTATTGAAAATGTTTTGTCTTCTGCCCTTTTCCCAGGTGGATTACTCGTTCTTTCATCGGACATATGAAATTCCAACCACACCTTCATGTAGCGCTAAAGAGCTGGCCGAGCTGAAGTACATGCAAAGCTCACGGTCATCATTCTGCTATGAGAATGAAGTGGCTCTACAACTTGTCTCCCCTGATGATGAGCCTGACCAAGACCCTGAGTGTCCCTCCCCACCGACACGAAGGCCATCCCTGGCAGAACATCTGCACTACAACTGAATCTGGCCTAAAAGAGACAGGAAGTTGACCCAGAGGTTTAGAGAAAGAACTGGCAAAAAGAGAGGGTTAGACAGGTAGGAATGGGCAGACCAAGGATTCAAAATAGACAGGGCCATGTGTCGGATGAAGGATAGGAAGCAACATTGTTTACAGTGATTAGACATGAAACAAAGTCCAGAAAAGGAGCAGGTCAAGAGATCCATTAGAATTTGCGGGATTTAGATAAGTACTACTGAACAGATTAGATTGCACATAGAAATAGAAAGAAAATGGACAGATAGAGAAACAGTGAGGGGTTTGGAGTCAGTCAATAGGGGGAGATGACCTAGTTGTCTGATTAGCCCTGGCAATCTTTCAGGATCATTGAAAACTTGTCTGCTAAGTCTCGCATCTGGCCCATCACTACCACAACACTGACTGACAAAATATACAACAGCACCCCATGGTGGTTCTGAACTGCAACTGCATGTCCACTTTTTGGACCTGCAGGAATTCTTTACCTCTATTTGAGGTGGCTTCTGTATGAAATAAATGGTAGTGTACCTAATGAGGTACAACTCAGGAATGTCTTCCACCTTGATGCTGATTTATCATTTTAATGCTTTATTTTCTTATGGTAAGTATGGATAGTGCACATTTTGTGATACTTTGAGTTTGAGGGGCTGTTGAATGTAGTTGAATATTAGGCAAGGCTACTAGAAAGCCAAAGCAGAACAACAGTAACATGGAGAAACAGCTGAAAACTAGCAGCGGTTTTGAGCAGTTTCTTTTCCATGTTATGTGCTGTATGTTGTTTCTTTTTTGGCTTTTTTTTCTATGTGTCATGCAAAAAATGTTCACTGATTGTAACATTTGCTTTATTTAATCTAACATTTTGTGTTGAATTGAATAACATGTGGTAAGAGGAAGAATTGTAGTGTTTGTCATTTTCAAACCACTAAAGTGATAAACGATGACTGGTGATGTTAGCTTTGTTCAGACCTATGTTGTTAAAACCAACCACACTGGATTGTTTTTGCTCTGTTACTTTTGGATTCTAGTATTCTAGTTTTGAGCTACGACATGATAATATTTTAAGTGTCTTGGTACTTGGAAGGCCTGTGATGGTTTGGACTGAATCCAAGGCAAAAGGGAGTTGCTCTCATTGACACTGTGAAAGCACTGGAGGCCTATAACGTCCAGCATCACATGAGAACATGAGCTGAACTGAGTGCGAGACGTTTTTTGACGATGATAGTATTGCTTGCTTTATCTCTGAGAATGAAACAACTGGTGCATAAGGATTGAACTGGAAACAAATTCATAGAAAATTATAATGTATTTTTGTGTCCATAAAATCATGTGACACCCTACTCTAATTCTAATGTGTTACGGTTGGTTTCTCTCACAAATTGTGAGAACAGTGTAGTGAGTGGTGCCTTCATAACAAACCAGAGATTTTAAAACTGGCCCTTCATTCTGCAGCTTATTTTTATTGTGTGTATTTGTATAATGCGACTTATGCAAGAGTGATCTTTCAATCACAACCCACAATTGCAGTATATTGTTCTAAGTAGACAAAAATGTCTATGCAAATGCATTACTGTGAATGTGCTCAGTAACTGAGTGGTCTCAATATGAACATGCACTGATAACATAAAAATGCTTTTAGCTGTATTGTATTGTAGACTATGTAATAGTTGCACTTTGAAGTTATATTACAAAGCACCTGGAATGTTCTCATTTATTTTAGATCCTGTAATAGTTTGCAGTAAGTTATGCCACTTGAGTATTTAAGTGTTCGATTACATAAGGTGTTGGTAAAGAAAATGTAACTCAGTGTCAGGAGTGCAACATGATATTAAGTGTTGACCAATAATCAGCCTGTCCAACGCACATCCTGGGAACTTGTTCTTTGTACTTTGCACAAAAGTAATATATGGAGACTAATATCAGTGAAGCTCTACAACAGCACAGTAGTGTTTCTGGAGCAGCACAGGTTAACTTCAATGTGTCAGTTGCTTTTCACTTATGTGAATGTTATTGACATTTTTTTATAGTTACCTCAGAGAGGGTTGAGGTATTGATAACATATTATCTGTTACAAATTGTTAAGGCTGTCCTATGTTTGTGTCCTCCATTTCACTCCTCCTTCATGGCTACCATGTTCTATTTATAGGCTGCATGGAGGGGGTGGGGGGGGGTCATGTTCTTCACCCTGCCCCAACTTTCATGAAATGTAACTTGAACTTACAGCACCATCACTTTAACAATGATAGTGCGTTTTAAACACCCCAAAAAGAAATAGACAGATGGATTGTTTGTTAATTTCACTGGTTGTTTAGGATTTACCACATTTTTTAAATCATACGTATAATATGCATAGTGTAAAATACATAGTATACTATAATTTTTAATAAATGAGTGAGATGAAACCACTGAATGCTGTAGCTAACTTTCCTAGGTTATTTTTCTAAAAAGAACTGCTCCAACATTGAAATGTAATTTTAGAGCGGCCCCGGGCACAGAGCACTTCCAAATGAAACTGAACTGTGTTGTAGAGCAAATAAAACATGGGGATTGAATTGTAATTATTATTGGTTGCTTCTTTATTTATTCTTCTTGTTGCTCGCGTTGCATGTTGCATTTTAAAAATGTCATCCAGACGTTAAGTGTATTTTATAATTGTTCTCATGATGATTTGCTTCATTTACATGTACTGTTTTATATTTTACATACTACTCAAAGTTGAAGCAGCCATTCTACATGTGAAAAATCAATTGGAAAGGATCATGTGTATATTTTGCTGTAATTAGGCAGAAATTACCTGCTCCAATTTTAATTTTAACAATATATTGTAGGGGAAAAAAAGGGATTTAAAAAGGGTTTATAATCTCTTCCCCCTTACAAATACTTGGCTTCCTGAGATTAAGATTCTTATAGACGCAAACAAAATATCCTAATCTTGTTTGGTCACAGAAATAAGTGCAAGGAAGGTATAATGAATAATAAAACAACCCTTGTGAAAATAGAAAAGACCCTATAGTAACTTTTATGGTTTATATGCTGACAGACACAGGAGATGATAGCCTGCCATTAAATAACATGTTGCCATTTTCCCAACCAATTCCTCTAGGAATAAATACATGTTAATTTCTGTTTCTCTCTTTTTAGGCATAACTACCTTTCTACTTGTGACATGTGGCATAAAAGTAAGCTACAAAAATCTATTAGAATCATGTTGTTAAATAGTCAGTAATTGTCTATATTAGAATTGTAGCCACTATAACACAGATTAGACAATTACTATGCTGCTAAACGTATAGTTTAATTTGAGTAAATAAATAAATACAACCGTAAGTTAAGGTCCACTTACTAGCTCTTTGCAGAAGTGTAGCATAGTATTCTTCGAAGAGAGTACCCTGGTACCTCGGGTACTCGGGTTCAGTCGGATTTTATGGGATGATCTGAATCACGCGCCTGGAGTCAGATCATTCCAAGCGAAAAGGTCGGTAGTGTTTGGATGGGAGTTCAAAGAAATCCGATCCCAGATCTGTGTCTGCGGACACTCGCCGCCACTGAGTGGTAAACAAAGGGCGCGCAAATCTTCCTACTTTAGCGCGAGACTGCCGCACAAGCACCTGCTGCGGCGCTCCCATTGGCTGTTCGTCACGTCGGTCATAGTTAGCCCCGCCCCTCGTCCGTTAGCATTGGCTAATGGCGGAGCTTCTCGTTCTGCCGTTAACGCCATTCGTCGCCGCAGCCGTTTCGTGCCAGCTTTGGGGCTCCCGTCGTACTCACGAGGCGGATCTACTGCTCGGTTGTAGATTGCGATTGGAGTTGTTTCGCTTTGAGGCGTGACTAAAACCCGTCCTCTCGTACGTGGTTGGTCCGCCGGCAGGAAGCGCCTCTCCTGGGCTGAAGCCGTCGCGTTGCCCTCACTGCTCTCTGTCCGTTTTATTCTCACCGAGAAGTGAGTGCGGCTCCACTGAGAGAGCGGTGCAATGATAAAAGCCGCATATGCGGTAGGCTACACACCTATCAGGCAGGGAAATACCCATGAAACAGCATCACCGCGTCTCACCTCGCACCGCAGCCTTACCCACGACTCAGAGCGGAACCTGAAGGTGAGCGATTTAATTGCCTTTACTCTAATCCAACTCGTAAATAGCCAGTGTAATATCCCGACCGTATCATATTTCAGTGGAGCTGGCTAACCTCGCGAGGCTGCTCTAAACGCGGTGGTATAACGCCAAAAATGTAACGTTGGTGGGGCGAGAGAGGGCTCGTACTAGTTAGATCTTTTTGTACGCCTTCGGAGAGAGGCTTACATCGAGATGACCTGAAGTCTGGCCCAGGAAAACTGTCTGTCTAATGGCCATGTTATAAGGGATTCGACTCGTGTGATTATAAGGCCTACTGTGATCTTTGTGTAAAATAATAACATCACAGACACTGATAATAATTCCTAGCTGTTATTCTCAGTGTGAATGGTTTGGTTTTGTGGCTGCCACATGTATGCGGTTCACACGAGTCAATTAAAGGCTGGGGCCCATGTGATTGTTCATGTCTTACATTCAAGGTGTGGTTGCACTCGTCAGTTTTTGTGCCGGAGCTACGGTCCTAAAATGCAGGTACATTATTTAAAAAAAAAAAAAATGTAGGGGTCACGCCGCATCTGTAGGCGACTGCTCTGCAGCCGCACCGTAGCGATCACAGCCGGTGGCTCAATAATGTCCCCTCTCCTCGCTGCGCGGATGACACAATATCATCACCGAGGCGATGCCACCTCGCGTGGAAGCCGAAGAAAAAAGGCGTCTCCAGTTCCCCCACCCGCTTGACACACGCACGATCACGCGCAGGCACCCACACATTAACGAGCACAGACACGTAGATAGATGCAGACGCGCACCGCAAGACCCCCCGCGGTGAATGACCTCGGCTGAAACTCAAGGTATTGTCTGCGGGCCGCTGCTTTTAGTGTCCAGGGTGTTGCTATGGAGGACAGCAGTCAGGATTTTGGCAACTCCAGCTGCTGCAGGACGAGTCTGGTGGTGGTCAGTCCAGGCTGTACTGCGACAACCTGTGAGGTCTCTCTGTGTGTGTGTGTGTGTGTGTGTGTGTGTAAAGACTTTGCTTTTGGGGGGAATCGTTAGCATCGATGAGACCCAGCAGCATCCTACACTGCAGCTGTAGTGTCTGATCCCTGTTATACCTGATTTAGGAATAAGCCTGAGTTGTAAGGTTCATGCACTCATAGGACAGGTCATCATAACAGATGGGTTATGATGACTGTGACCTTTTTCCTATAATAGATAACGTACCATCATGGAACTATAACGCTCACATCAAGTTTCGATGTCTCTTAGGTTTATACGCAGATTCATACTTTAAGGATAAAGCTTGCGTTATCGTATATTTATCTTATTGTTAACAAAACCTATAAAAGACAAATTGCCTGTGTAGCCGAAGCCTCACATATAGTTCATTCCTTTGTCCAAAAACTATTAAAAACACACACCAGTGCACTGGGTGACATGTTTCTTCATTACCACGAACATGGTATCAAACCATATACCATGTCCTAGTGAGGTCAATGCTCAGTACAGTATGAAATTAATGTGCTGAAAATCCTCCCTTAACAAATGCGCCATCAACTCCTGTTTGAGTAATGTTTGAAAAAAAACTATGGTGGCCTACTGGTTTAGTAAATCAAAGGCCACAAATCCACTTATTTGCGACCAGTCTTCAGTAGGAACAAATGGGCTTTGGGCTGAGTGTTGGTTTTGATCTTTTCGTGGGAGTTGTTGATTCCAAGAAAAATCGAGAATTACACCAGCCCTTAAGAAGAGATGCACAGCTGTTTTATGCCACAGAGGGATCACATAGTTTCCGCAGTGACTGACTGGGTGGTGGCGAGTCCTTTGTCAGCGTGTTCACACCCAGAGTCATATTGGAGTAACAGGTATAGTTAAGGCAGGGTGGGGGACCGGTCTGTGCCATGAACAGACAGAGCAGAAAATACTAAGACTGACATTCATGGCAGGAATCAGGACTGATGACATACCTGCTGAGGCATGGAGACGCCTAACAGTTAACACAGACACCGTACGGGCCGGCACAATAGCCTACCTGTCTGATCAACGCTGGCATTTGCTCAGACGTGTTTCATCCCCTGTGGTTTCTTAAGAGAAGCATGTGTCAGCTCATTCCTCCATAAAGCCTCATTTTGATTATCATATTCATCTGTAGAATAGATAATACATCAATTAACAGTTGTTAGGCTGAGCATCATTCAGCCGGGCTGCTTGAAGAGTTTCATTCCTGACTTTCCCAATTTGTAGGTCTATCTTGGTTGTCACATGAAATTCAGGTCATCCAATTCCATAGATTCAGATGAACAAGGAACCCGTGAGAACTGTCTTTCCAGTCTCTTCTTTTGTCTGACTATGAGTTCAAAACACAAACATATTCTGTTGGCTATCAGAGAACTTTGAATATTTAACATTGAATAATCGCATTTTGTGGAGCTGGAACCAGTTCCCATTTTTGTTTATGAAAGCATCCAAATAGCTGTTTATTCGTTTTCTGCCAGTCCGCTGATCGTTTCAGCTCTAATTAACTGATATCTTGAGCCATTGCTAATAATGTGTGTACATGACATTGACTGCTAAATGGTAATGTCATTCCTACTAAGTAGCTAGTTTTAGAGTCACGAGTTCTCCTCCACCAAGAAAACTTTTCTCACGGAATCGCTGCTGTAACATTATATTTTAGTTGTCTGAGCAAATCTAGAAACATCCTGTTGTAGTACTACAGTCACGCTCAGTGGAGATCGCCTTCATGTTCCAGAGTAGCAACCACTTCTAGCTACTGTCACCTCATGTTTCACAGGATACTGGGTCCTGAGGCGAATCAACATTTTGTCTCCACTAGTTCTCACTGAGGGTCCAGTGGCCTGTAGGAGAAGGATGCTTTATTTTCTTTCAGTTAACAATAGATTCAGTCCACTTCGATCCTCTCTCATCGCTGCTATCCTACCCTTTTTCCTTCTACCTCGCCATCCCTCCCCCTCCCACTGTCATGTCAGTTTACTCAGACGATTGATGTATCTCGCTGTTCCATCCCTCCACTCCTCCACCCACCCATCTTTCTGTCTTTCTTCCTCCCTTCTTCTCCTTGATTTGCTGTGTCTTTCAATTAGGCCATCCCTGACCCAATCTCAGCTGGATGTGCCCTGAATGCTACTTGCGTGCTACTACTGCTCTTCCTTTATATTATGGGTTGGTGGGTGGGTGCACATGGAGTGTGTGTGTGTATCCTGACACAGAATCACATCAGTGTCACTGTCCGACAGTCCTTTACATCATCCACAGCGCTCCGGTTTGAAGCCTCCCACAAGACACGAGGCCTGTGACGATAAAACATCTCAACACAGGCTCACTTTTTTATTGTCCCCCTTTTTTTTTGTCTCCCATTCTTTCTTCCCCCAGTGCCAGTAGAACCATGTCGAAGCCAACAGGGGGTGGTGCCAACGATGTTACCCGCTTCCTGACATCGGGGGCGGGGCCGGGGCCAGGGTCTCCCACCTCTAACTCTGTGTTCACCGCCGCCAGCCAGGCTGACTGGGCAGCTAAGAGACTGGTGTGGGTGCCGTCAGAGAAGCATGGCTTTGAGGTAAGCGGGTACACAAAGAGAAGTGGGTATTTTTTTTGGTTGATTCCACCAACCACAATCATCCAATTAAAATCATACTCATTACTCAATTAAACAAGTTTAAATGCAACTTATTTTTACCACCTGTCTGCACATTCCTGTCTCCCACAAGTATTAATCCTCTGGTAAATAATTAGCCCCAAGTGTGTGCCTTCACCTGAAGGTGTGCCAAAAAGGTGAGGTAAAGCAGCATAGGGTGTGTGTGCATCTTTGTGTTTGTGTGTGTGTGTGTCTGTGTTATCATATTTTATGAGGTTATTAGCCCCATGACGATGCCCTATTTTCTATGCTTATCTTTGACCTATTGGGCTCTTTCTAACACATTAGGCCTAATGACTATCATAAGGCTCTTGTCATAATATCAATTTGTTTCACTTTTCCTGTTACAAGTTTTCATTGGAGCATATTGTAGGATGGGACATATGAATTCGATGTCCTAACTCTGAGTCTCCCTCTCTCTGCTGGACTGGTTTCATAGAGCGCTCTATGAATAGAACAATACTCTCCTTCAGCCTCCTAATGTTAAAGAGGCCGTTGTAGAGACACTGACTTCATTTTACACTCATGAACCGAGAATGGCACTGTTGGGCAAACACACACACACACACATATAATGTACATATTCAAACAGTTTAACACACAGAGAGACACGCATTCATCCACTTTCATATTCTGAGCATGTAGTTCAATCTGTGACTAATATACAGCCACACGCATGCAAATACATATTTTGTGTGCTGTGCATGTCAAGTAGTAGACAGAATACAGTGTAGCATGGCAGAGTTCACTGCTTCCTGTCCATCAAGCACCAGACCAACAACGTGACAACAGAGTTCCTCTCCTCCATTTTCTGTCGCCATGTAATACAACGTCGAATACAATGATTGCTCTTACTCTAGAGCTCACTGGCCGAGATTCTGACAAACATTTTCACTAATATGTTTTCGTTGTTTGCCTCATTTTAAATTCAGGCCAGCTGGTTTACAGTAGAGTTAAAGGGTTAGACCAGAGTGTTTTGTTTGTTATAGTCCAGTATCTACAAATCTACAATACAGCTACATTCATTCTGACAATTTTACAAAGCAAACTGTACGTTTTGTTTTTTTATTGATATTGGTCAAAGTTACTTTCATTAGAAGCAATGACATCCTTGTATGTGCATCAAAGGAAGATGAAGGAAGATTCACATTGAACAGAAACGGCATCTTCCTTCATCTCCCATACCGTCTTTGTTAAACCTCTCTCTTCTTCTTCCCCCAGTCGGCCAGCATTCGGGAGGAGCGCGGTGATGAGGTGGAGGTTGAGCTGACAGACAGCCAGCGGCGGATCACTCTGTCCAGGGAGGAAGTGCAGCGCATGAACCCCCCGCGCTTCAGTAAAGTGGAGGACATGGCCGACCTCACCTGCCTCAACGAAGCCTCGGTGCTGCACAACCTGAGAGAGCGATACTACTCTGGCTTGATCTATGTGAGTGTGCAAAGCAATGAAGGCGTATGATCAATAAAGTACCTGTGGACACAGCTCTCTGCAGTGCACATGTTGACATGCATGCCCGAACAAGAGAAGGCAGTCTGTGATGTTGCTTATATGCATGTGTTAGCGGTTTGCTCCTCTGGCATCTCCTGTGTAAGCGATACGGGGTGGTAAGAGAGGTGAGGAGTCCGTTTGCAAAGTTGTTCGTGTGTGTGTGTGTGTGTGTGTGTGTGTGTGTGGTGGCAGTGGGAGGCATCTCCAGTTTCTCCCACAGGAAAGGATATGAGTAGGATAGGATAAGTAGGAATGGACGTCTTAGTGATGTAAGCCAATGATAAATGACATAACCCAGGAAGAATATAGTGTGTGCAGTTAAAGTAGAATAATACATCGGCAATAAAATGTAGTTGAGCTGCCTATTAATGGGATGAATGATGGAGGGTGAAGCTAAGAGGGAAGATTGAGAGGTGCACAGAGAGGAGCAGGGATCGATGGTTGAAATAACTTCGAGAGGCGTATTTCAATATGAGATAAGATAAAGCGGTGTGTGCCTCGTTCCTGACTTTTATTACAGTGGATGGGCACCATCAACAGAAGTCATAATCAGTAGAAGATAAAAGATATAATCACTGGCTTCATTTAGATCAGCCACTAGGCTCCTTTCTGAATGAACTGATACATTTATAAACCGTACAATAAAATCTGCACATTCAGAGGTGTGTGCTCCGTGGTCACATTTTTTTGATGTGACTGGTGTTATGTATGTCTGCAGCAATCCTTTTTTTTATTATGGAACATCCCTCTGGAAATGGATAACTCATTCTTTGCTTGACTGAAATCAATTAAACTGACAATTCCCTGAATGTTCAGATAAGGTGTCCTGTTTACTTGCATCACAATAAGTAATCAGGGAGAATGGTGCTGACCTGCGTAGTATATTGAATCAAGTAAATTACAGAGCTTCACTGAGTGCTTGACACCACTTTTGGCTTACTGCTGTACCTTCTGCTAAAGCAATAGTTTATTAGGAATATGCTACTCCTGCAGGTATCAAACAGGGGAAGTAAAGCCACCCACTATTGTTGACAGTCTCTCTAAATCTAGCACGAACCACTTGACTCAAGTGACTGAGCATGTTCAGAGAGAGCATTGATATTCAAAAACAGAAAGAAATCAGGCAGAACGAACACAATTATGCCGTTTATTCTGACTGGATTGATATCGTAATTGTTGATGGAATAAAAGGCCCCACGCACCATGAGGATAAGATCAATGTCAACCTCTCTGTTCTGTGTGTTTTTCCAGACATATTCAGGCCTGTTCTGTGTGGTAGTGAACCCTTACAAGAACCTGCCTATCTACACGGAGGCCATCGTGGAGATGTACCGGGGCAAAAAACGCCACGAGATGCCCCCGCACATCTACGCGATCTCAGAGGCCGCCTATCGCAGCATGCTACAAGGTACTCGACACTATCTGTGACCTCTGATCCCTTACTAACTCTGACACTACAACGCTACAATAGCTATCAGCTCAGCTGGGCTGGAATGTGGTACTGAATGTTGTGTGTGATCTTTGCTCGCTAAGCCACACTGTGAACGCTACTTGAACGTGTGGTATATCTATTCTTGACTAGTGGCTGTTATCAAAAGCCTTAAAAGTGAAAACAAGTAGGCAAGAATGTATTTTCCTGCAACAGAGATTTCAAGGTGTGGCGCTCCTTGTAACAAGTAGTTTCAGTGATATTTTGCATTTGTTGTGGTGATGATCATAGTAATCACACATTATATTCCTAACAATGCGTGACAGGCATTTTTGTAGGCCCCACCCGTCATGTTGAGTTCATGAGATGAGACAGGGAGAATTCCCATCAACCATTTAAAAGCAGTTAAGGGTCGATTGAGCAACCTCTTTGCCTCAGGGTGTCTTCCAGAGATAACAGGACAGATGAGGCTCTGTGTCTGTGTATTTGCCGCTGCCCCCCCCTACCCCCGCCGGGGTAGGTGTGTTACTGCAGTTATTGAACCTGCAGGACCAGTATGAATTTTTCTAAACTGAACGTGTGGGAATTTTAAAAGCTTAATCCAAAGTAAGGTTACGTAATGTCCACCCATTGACTACCAGTGCCATGTGGTTAGGCAGCCTGGAGAGACCAGTTCAGCTGGTGACCTGCTTCTCTCTACAGTGCTAATTAGTGGAGGATATTTAAAAACAGGGGCACAGGGCTAGTGTGAGTCCATCTGTACACATATAATATGTATTATCCCTAATAACTAGAGGTGTGAGTTCCCATAGAAGCTTCCAGAGAAACTCATGCCTGTTTAGTGGGGGTGGAGGCTTGGCGTAACACGATAAGCTCCTCACCCCCACATAATAACACTGTGTTATTTCAAGGAATCATATGTCAACATGTGTAGACTTTCCAACTGTCAGTGATCCTCGTAGCTGTCTGATGTTGACTTTGCTGTCTTGTCAGCCTTGTGTAATAAACCACGTTTACCACATGCCAAACACGTAGAAAACAACATGTAATAATGGCCGCGCTTTAAGTATCTCACAATCACTTGTCAAGAGTCAGACAGAGAGGTCTGTCTCTCTGTCTAAATGTCATGTCTCATTTGTCCTCACATTGGTTTTTTTCTTCCACAGACAGAGAAGATCAGTCAATCCTCTGCACGTGAGTAGCCTACTGCAGGACATCAGTGTGTCTGCATGTGAATGCTTTGTAATCTGCTGTGAGGAAAATCTCTGTATGGGTCATGTAGAGAATGTCTGCCTCTGTTGCAGTGTGTGTGCATCTGTGTACCTGGTGTGTACCTTTTCACGTGTCTTCACTTGTGTGTATTGATGCCTCCATGCACATGTGTTCAGCTTTCAAGCAAATGTGGATCCAATTAGAATGTTTTTATTCACATGTCGCACAGGTCAGATTTTTTTTTCACTGTGTACAGACAGAACATTTTGAAACCTGTAACTCAGCTGTGCTGACGGCTTTTCTACTGTCATTCATCTCTACGCAGCTAATAAGACATCTATAGATTTGCCTTTTAGCACTTTTTGGCCTTCTTAATCCTATTTCTTTTATTGATTTCACTTATTAATTGTCTTGCATCTATCTATATCATGTGGGATATGGATGGTTTTTAATGCAAATGTGTATATGCAGGTCCAGGACATATCAATGTTCACACAGATGTCCGTTATGGACCGTTTTCAAACTTGAATTTATAGAATCAGGCCAGAAAAATTACATATTTGCAAAAAGTCAGGCCTGCAATGTGAATGCGTCCTCCTTTCTGTTTGTATCCATGGTTTGTCTACCTACCTGCTTTCCTGAGAGCCTTCCATCCGCCTCCCTGCCATCATGTCTTCCTGCCAGACTCTTCCTGCCATTGTCAAAGATTCCACTTTATGTTCATCTTGAATCAGTGTATTTGGGACGAAGCGTCATCTCCTTTTAGATCTTTTACAGCTGCTATTTTTACTCCATTCTCCGTCGTCCTTCTCCAAAAGCAACAATACTGACGCAGCCTGTATCCTCCACACCTGCTTTCTGTTTGGACCTGTGGCTTTGAATGCACTGCATGAGCTCTATATTTACTGGTGTGATGAATGTGTGTTTGGCCACTTGTTCCTGTGTGTTCTCTCTCTTTAAAATGCTAATATATATATATATATATATATATATATATATATATACACACACACACACACACACACACACACACACACACACACACACACACACACACACACACACCATTCATAATTGAGACCATATTTGTTTAAGATGGACCATTTTGTAAAGAGAATGGTATTCATGGCCTATGTGTGTGTCCCTTACTTGGTTTTGTGTGTGTGTGTGTGTGTGTGTGTGTGTGTGTGTTTGTGTGTGTGTTTCAGAGGTGAGTCTGGAGCTGGAAAAACAGAGAACACTAAGAAAGTCATCCAGTATTTGGCTCACGTCGCCTCCTCTCATAAGGGTGGCACACTGGGTCGGAACAAGGAAGCTGTACAGGTATGTCCCAGCAGAAACACTGCAGAAGTAAGAATAAAGGAGGGCCTTCTGGGAACATTAAGAATAATATGGGAGGGGAATAACAGGAAAGATGGAGGTGAATAAGTGATAGAGAAACAGATGAGAAGAGTATGATGGGCTGAAGGAAGCTAAGCAGAACTGTGTTCATATTATAGTAATGTACAGGAGGAAGACAATTTAACAACACTTAAATGATCATGATCTAAATCTAAATTGATGTAACAATGCTTCAAAGTGTATCATAGCACTACACATAACTACATGCTAAATAGCTATATGTCAACACTCAGTATATTGATATATTTGTAAGTGCAGCTCATGTGTTTTTTATATGTTGCCATTACTTGCACCCTCAACATTTTAAGTTGCTTTTTTGAAAATGTTTTTTTAAACCTAAATACCTGGAATCTGAGCAGAATGTCGTATGTTACAGCTGTGAAATGGAATAGTAAATAGTTAAACATTTTGGTAAATATGATCATTCACTTTCTATTGGAGAGTTGAGAAGACTGAAGCCATGCTCACTGTGTCTGTGCTACAGTAAGCTCCCATCTGGAATAAGGAGATGATTAGTGTAGTTTAGCCTAAAGACTGGAACCAGGGGGAAACAGCAAGCCTGACTCTGTCCAAAGTAAATAACACAAAGTGCTTGCCAACACCTCACTAATTAACAGACTGGATCTTGTTTGTTTAAACTATACACGAACAGAAATGTAAAAATGACGATGTTTTATGGAGGAGTTCCTTACTATCACCATTTCTTGGTGTATAGTTGTCAGCAGTGAAGTTGGATTGTGATCTGCTGGTGGGTGTCCACTTCCAGGCTTTATGCTAAGCTAAGCTGATGTCCAACTCTGTACTTTCTGTGCACAGACAAGAGAGTGCTATCAATCTTCTCATCTAACTCTCAGAAAGATCAAGGATAAGCGTATTTCCTCAAAATGTTGAAGTATTCCTTTAACCTAACATGACCCAGCTTTGTTGCACTGGTAATTTAATTAGTTCAAAGTTGCTGCTCTCTGCAACTCTTCTGTATTTCTTCCCAAACCCAATCACAATATAATCACAATCAATCACTTCACTTTCCTCCTTATTTATTTCTTAATACTGACTGATCTTTATGATTATTAGATTGGGTTTCCTGCAGGTATAATTCATTTCATCTTACCTCATCTTGGAGTGGGGTTTCTACATTTTCTCAGCTATTTTCTTTACCTTCCTTCCTGCTCTTGTTTCCCCTCATTCTCTTCTTTCTGCCTTCTCTCTTTCCTGCATGTTCAGATGGATGGCTCTCGGTCCTTAACAAGAGGCAGTACTTTGGGGAACAAGGTGAGTTAAGTCTGTCCTGCTGTCCTGTCCTGTCCTGTGCTTTTGTCCCATCCTATTTCCTGCTTAATGAACTCCACAATGATTCTGACTAACCAACACAGTAACCTTTAACCTTTAACCGTCAGTACTGAAGAGCTTCCCCATAACAGTCAGGCCCTGTACAGTATATTTGATTTTGCTTGTTGTATTCTTTTGTTTGTTGTTGTTATTGTTGTCTTATTTGTCTTTTTTTGTTTGTTTGTTTATCCCATCCATCCTCCTTTCCCCTAAAACGTCATCCCCCCCCCCACACACACAATTCGTCAGAGTATGCAATATGTGAGTATGAACGTCTTTAGACAACTTGGGGTTTATTCACTGGGGATCACATTTTGTAGAAATGAACCTTCCCAGGGAGAATATTTACCAGAGCTGATATAATTCTCTTGATACATGACGGGAATCATATCTTCTGTGCAAAGTGCTTTTATTTTGACTTTTATCTGAATAAATCCTGTCTGTCTGGGTCTCTAGTTTTATTCTATTCTCTTTTACTGGGCTGAGGGTGGGCTTCCTATTCCCAGTGACTGCACAGTAAATGCCACGGGTTTTTACGTAATTGTAGAACTTTGAGGCATTTCTGCTGTAGAGGTGGTTTTAATCCCTGTACACTATGGGTGTATGTTATATTACTGTAGATTCGGCTGTGGGTTCTGTCGTTGCAGCCGTCTGTGTGTGTTTGTGTAGCAAGCAAGTGCACACACTTGAATATGTGTGTTTGTCATTGTGTACACTATAAAAAGTGCTGACCTCTTGCTCTCTGTGTGTTTGTGTATCTGTCTTTGGTGTTGGCTGGCTGACATTCATTGACAGTTTTAACAGTATAAACACATCGCGTAGTTACAGTAACTCCCCGTCACTGGCTGCTGCTGCTGCTGCATCAACAGCTGCTGCACTGGCAATGCGACAACTGCAGTAATGCATTGCAGCTAGCTCGAATCAGCCAATATGTATGATGTTAGCATCTAAAGCTGCAGCTTCTCTCTGCCCTTGTTGTTATACAGTGGTTCTCAACTGACTCTTGTTAGTTGGTTTCTAGATATTGCCTTTTAATAATGTAGGAGATTGAATTTTAACTAATTAAATGTGAATCATGATTGATGCCCTTATTATTGATTGCTTATCTAATGGGGGCCTATTACCCTTATTGATGTTGAGAATCATTTGTTCCTGAGTGTGTGTTGTGGATGCTATTTTGGGCCCTAAAATGCACCATTTTGTGTCACTGCTCTTCAAGGATGAGTCATTTTTTTGTTTTACATAACAGATCAGTAGTTACTCAAAGGAGAGCAGGATTAAATGGTGCATTTTAGTAGACAGGCCCTATGGGTAGGCTTTTACCTTTTGTAGTGCTATGAAGCTGATCTGACGTCTCCTGTGTGTCTCAGGGCGAGCTAGAGAGACAGCTGCTGCAGGCCAACCCCATACTGGAGGCCTTCGGCAACGCAAAGACTGTCAAGAACGACAACTCCTCTAGATTTGTAAGAGCAGACTAGACATTACAGACATTATACAAACAGATAATGTTTATTACCTCATCAAATGTCCATTGTTAGTATCATCATCATGATAATTCTACTCTACTCTAAACCACTTTTTGTTCTTCTTCAGGGTAAATTTATCCGCATTAACTTTGACGTGGCAGGGTACATTGTTGGCGCCAACATTGAGACCTGTATCCTTTTACATGTCTTCAAAATGTTTGAAAAATCGAAAACACTAGCTGTCTAAGTAAGCTGCTTGATTTACAGCATAGTTGAGCATATAGCCCTGTTTACTTGCTTTTAGGTGGTTCATTTGAAAAAAAAACGTCCTAAATTAATTGCATCTTTAAAGGTTTATATATATTAATTTTACATATATATTGTGATTTGAAAATGATAAATCGCCAGAAGTAGACCCGGACTAAAGTATGATATAACAAGTTCCGTATGTACATGTCCATGACTATATAAACCCAGACCTCCTTGAAAAGTCCCGGGCCACCCGTCAGGCCAAAGATGAGAGGACGTTCCACATATTTTACCAGTTGTTGTGTGGAACTTCAGAGGAGACAAGAGGTGAGCAAAGTGTGATAATAAAATACTGCTCTACTACAGAACATTCTGAATGTTTGGTGAGATGCACCAGTAAAATGTCTTTCCTACTTAAAATCAATCTCTGTTTCACCTTTTGTTATTCCCATCCCTAGCGGACCTGCTCTTAGGAACTGCTGATGAGTACCGCTTTCTCAGTGGAGGCTCCATCCCTGTTCCTGGTCAGAGCGATTCAGAGAACTTCACCCAGACCATGGACTCCATGGCTATAATGGGCTTCACCCCAGAGGAATCGATATGTAAGAGAGGGGGATGATGGAGAAGAGAGAAAGTAGTTTTCTTTTTGCACGTTTGATCCTTGCTATAAATCACTTTCCCTCGCCCTGTCTCACCTCTCCTCAGCCATGCTTAAGGTGATCTCTGCTGTGCTCCAGTTTGGGAACATTTCCTTCATGAAGGAGAAGAACCAGGACCAGGCCTCAATGCCTGATAACACAGCTGCTCAGAAACTGTGCCATCTGCTGGGCATCAACGTGCTGGAGTTCACTCGGGCCATCCTCACTCCCAGAATCAAAGTGGGTCGAGAGTATGTGCAGAAGGCCCAGACGAAAGAACAGGTAAGATCTTATATGCATCAACATTTATACTCACACAGCTTTCAGACATTTGTCCATGTGGAGTGTATCTGACAGTGTACCCATCTTCCTCTAGGCTGACTTTGCTGTAGAGGCATTGGCCAAGGCCACATACGAGCGTCTGTTCAGATGGCTGGTCCACAGGATCAACAGAGCTCTGGACCGCAGACAGAGACAGGGAGCCTCCTTCATAGGCATCCTCGATATCGCTGGTTTTGAGATCTTCCAGGTTTGTTCATAAAATGATGGTTTGTTCGTCTACAGTGGGTAATTTGTGCAAATATACCATGAGGGATAATGTTGGACTTTTACCTTTTTGTTCTGAAATGTTTGTGATGAAGTGATAAATTCTTGTGTACGGGATTTTTCATCTTTCAAGCATGTGTGAGCCTTTATTTCTAGGTTTGAATTTGTATTAGGTTTAGACACGTGTTATAGGCATGAAGGGATGTTGGTTGTAATCGGTGTATCACAACCAATAGGCTGATAAGCGTGTCCATGTTCTGTCATGGTTACATTACGTGAATTAATTTCACGTGATTTAATGAGTCTTTGGTTGTTTTCCCAAATCCCTTTTCTGTAGCTAAACTCCTTTGAGCAGCTGTGTATCAACTACACCAACGAGAAGCTGCAGCAGCTCTTCAACCACACCATGTTCATCTTGGAGCAGGAGGAGTACCAGCGGGAGGGCATCGAGTGGAACTTTATCGACTTTGGCCTGGACTTACAGCCCTGCATCGACCTCATCGAGAAACCAGTACATACACGCACACATTATTATTATTATTAAGGGACGAGAATATAGATGCTGACAGTCATACATATTTACTTTCCATACAACTAGTGTGCATTGTTTGGTGATTGTAAGAAAACAACATGATAAAGTTGAGGTTGCGGGTTCACCTGCAGCCCATAGAACCTGTTCAGTTCACCACACCCAACCACACCTGCTGATGAAGGAATGGAATAGAATAAAAGAATATAAATAGAAATATGCAGAGCACAAACTCTGCTTTGATTCCTTATTCCTCTTGAATTATAAAGTCCACCTTTCAGTCACAATAAATGTAGATTTTTCCCTGTCTCTGTTAGACCCACCCACCTGGTGTTCTGGCCCTGCTGGACGAAGAGTGCTGGTTCCCCCGGGCAACAGACCGCTCATTTGTGGAGAAGGTGTCTGCCGAGCAAGGCAGCCATCCAAAATTCTTCCGCTCAAAGCAGCCACGTGGGGAAGCTGACTTCTCCATCATTCACTATGCTGGCAAGGTATACCATCGTTTCCTAACATCTCCCACGTCTGCCATCTTTCCCAATCAAAGGGGACCATGTCAAAAATGTCCTCTGCCCTCGATAATGTCTGTCAGGTGAACTATAAGGCTGATGATTGGTTAGTGAAGAACATGGATCCTCTGAATGACAACGTGGCATCTCTCCTCCACCAGTCGTCAGATCATTTCGTCTCCGAACTTTGGAAAGAGGGTGAGACTGATTTACTCTCACGTTCATTGTACAGTAAACCTTAAATTCGTGAACTTCATATGTGCACTGTTTATGTAAGTAATGAGGGTAATGTATTTCTAACGGAAAAACCTAATTATGTTCTTGCCCTTTATTTTTTTCTCAAGCTTGTCAATTATAAAGAAAGTGCAAAATGTACTAACTCTTCTGTATTTCTCTCTCTTCTCTTTTCTATCATGCAACTCTTCTATTTCTCTGCTGTCTCTCACTTGCTGTTCATCTCTCTGTTCTTCTTCCTTCTTGTTCTCTCCTGTGTTTGCTTCTGTTCTTTTCTCTTCCCTCTCCGCTAATTTTGCGCTCGCTTGGGCTCCTTCTTTTCTCCCCTCTTATTTTCCTTCCTGTGCCTTCCTCCTTCCTGCATCAGACATTCAAACTCTTCCTCGTGTGTACTTCTTTGACTCCTATGCCACACTACAGGCTAATGGCTCAGACAGTAGGTTTCTCTCCTCCTCTGTGTGTCACACTCACATTCTTCACTCCCACCTCTGCTTACATTACTCCTTTGTTTTCTGTCTACCCAGTTTTTGATTGCCGTGTGCCTTTTTGTGTCTTTTCTTATTCATTTTAGTTGATATTTGTGCTCTGGTGTTAATTCTTTTAACACACTGTCACTGTGCTGTTAGCTCAGTTGTTCTCTCTTCGCTCTTTTGCTACGTTTTCTGCTTTTAGTGACAGTGCCGTGCTTGTGTGATGTAGCTTTTTCCATTCATAAAGAAGTAATTCACCATGGTTTTGTAGAGATTAGACAGTGTCATGGTAGCAGCATGCTGTCAATTAGTCACAAACAGAACACATTCAGGATCACATAAGAGTGGTGTTGCACAATACTGCCACAACAATTGGAGCAGATTTTATGAAAACCAGCCACGTGCAGGCAGAAATGTGATCCTGAATGAGCTCTAGAGATGCAACATGTTGACATAGAGTGCTTACTTTTAAATAGAAACTTCATTATTTGTCTAAAAGTATTATTACTGTTGATATTTGGCTTGTAATTGGCAATTTTGTGACATACTTCAAAGAGTACATCACTCAATACAACAAATGGATCAAATCGGGAACTGAATAAATGATCATGGTCTAATTGTTTTTCAAATGATAGACAGACAAACCTGTCGCCATGCCTGTGCAGACATGTCCACAGTTAAGCAAGAAAACCTGTTATGACTCCTGCACTGTCCTAGGAATATGTATGTGTATCTTACTCGCCAATACGGGTGAGCAAGCAAATACTATTGGTATTTGCTTTGAAACCACATGGTTGCATCTCTAATCAGCTCCAAATCCATTATCCACCATCTGATATCATCTGTCCAGAGGCTTGATAGCAGATGTGAAATCATAATGCCATGGCATTAGTTTGGGTAACATATGGTAAACCCTCTTCACTCCGCTAAATTGATACTTGCTTCTGAAATTGAGACCCCACTCTGTGTTTATCGTCCAGTGGACAGAATCGTGGGTCTGGACCAGGTGTCGTCGGGAGAGAACAGCGGGCCGGTCACGTTCGGAGCGGCCGGAATGAAGACGAAGAAGGGGATGTTCAGGACTGTTGGTCAGCTTTACAAGGAGTCTCTCACGAAGCTGATGGCCACGCTGAGGAACACGAACCCCAACTTCCTCCGCTGCATCATCCCCAACCACGAGAAGAGGGTAAGACAGGGACAGGATGAGGGGGACCGGGAAGAAACATCTGAATTAAATATTCCATAGTCGCTTTATACTTTCTCTTGTCTGATTGTCTTTCTCCCTCCATTTCACTGTCCTACTTCCTGTCTCTCCCAGGCTGGTAAGCTGTCCCCCCACCTTGTTTTAGACCAACTGAGGTGCAATGGAGTTCTGGAGGGGATCCGTATCTGCAGACAAGGCTTTCCTAACCGCATCCCATTCCAGGAGTTCAGACAGAGGTGTGTGTGTGTGTTTTTGTATGACTGGACAACAGACTCCAATCCACCACCTTTCATCCACCTGTCACTCACTCACATTTACACTAAATGCTTCCTCAAGCGCTTTCTCAGGCACCTGCTTATAATCCTTTTTACACATCCTTAGTCTTGTGTCTCAAACACACACACTTACAAAATCACACGTGTCTTCCAGATATGAGATCCTGACTCCTAATGCTATCCCCCGCACCTTCATGGATGGCAAGCAGGCATCAGAACTCATGGTGAGAACGAGCAGCCGTAAAAATACATGACGATTCAATGAGTAATCATTCAAATGGTGAAAATCTCCAGCCACTCTCAACTGGATGCTGTTTCTTCGTTCAGATCAGAGCTTTGGAACTGGATCATAACCTGTTCAGGGTGGGTCAGAGTAAAGTGTTCTTCAGAGCCGGAGTCTTGGCTCACCTGGAAGAAGAAAGAGACCTAAAGATCACAGACACCATTATACGCTTCCAGAGCGCCTCAAGAGGCTACCTCGCACGCAAGTACGAATTCCACCTAAGAGTTAACTTTACCAGAGAGAGAGAGAGCAATGACGTTTGTATGCTACACGAGGCAACGTTACATGTTATTTTGAATTGTTAATCCTATAATTCTTTTAATGTTTGTTATACATGAATTGACTTGATTTACGTCATCAGCCAGTCAACACTCACTTGTTTACTAAATTAAACCAAAGTGGTAGGAGAAGACAAACATCCAACACTGGTGGGGTTTCTCTGTAGGGAGCACTCGCTTGCTGCTGTTTAGGAGGCAGTTTTGTGTTTCGCTCTTAAAGGAGCATCAATTTTTTATCTTTCGTCAGGCCCTATCAGTGACTCAGGAACTGCAACAGCATTGACAGGTATTTGGCAGAGCTTTTGGAAGCCTGTAAACGACATAAATAATATAGTGTTATTTTTTACAATGTGGCTACCTAATTATAGGTAATTAAAAAATATTTTTTAATATTCTTTGATCCATCTTTTGATTAATAAGGTTTAAGGTTTTTAACATAATGCTATACAAACATTACAAAATAAATACAGCCCCATCACTGAGCAGTGTAAAAGTTAACAGGAAGGTGAAGTGGAGCACATGTCGAAAAGGGAGTTAAGCCAGATCTTGTTAACTGTTGATTAATAACTTTGTCACATGCGTGCAGATTTTATTTTGTCCTGTAGTCTGGCAGAAAAAAAAGAGTAAAGGTTCAACTTAATGCTCAAAGTTTTTGAGTGGTCATTTGTTGTGAGTAAAGAAAAGGTGACACCTGATTCGTTGTGCCATTTTTCTCGCGTCTCAGAGCCTTTCTGAAGAAGCAGCAGCAGCTGAGCGCTATGAGGGTGATGCAGAGGAACTGTGCTGCTTACCTCAAACTCAGGAACTGGCAGTGGTGGCGGCTGTTCACCAAGGTACCGTGTCCATAACTACATTTCAACATGGACATGAAATATACACTAGACACGTCTGCAAGTCACTGACACGGCTGAAAAGTTTATTTATTTTACTCTTTTTCTACTTTTGGATTGTTTAAAAAGTTGTGACAGTAACTATATAAAAAGAGACATGCTAATACTATGTAGGTCCATTTAATACTATTTTGTCCTGTTCTGATAACATTTCACCTCCTAGCTCACAATAAACAAAATTATTAACTAAAGCAAAGGCACCTGGATTGAGTGGATATGACATTAGATTAAATAAAATAAAATAAAATCAACCCGATGCAAAAAATAAGGGAATCAGGAATTGGGACGTCTTTTGCTCTGACCTCTGACCCTTGTTCTGTGCCAACCAGGTGAAGCCCCTGCTGCAGGTGACCCGGCAAGACGAGGAGATCCAGGTTAGGGAATCCCAGCTCCTGAAGGCCAAGGAAAATCTCACCCGAATGGAGCAGGACTACACAGAGCTGGACAAGAAACACGCTCAGGTTAACAAACCTCCACCTTGTTCTGATGCATGTCCACCCCTGTTCCCCCCTCTGCTATGAATCAGTGCCTCGCTTATCATTCTCCTCCTCTTCCTCTCTTTGACACATTCTAGCTGATTGAGGAGAAGGCAGTGCTGGCCGACCAGCTGCAGGCAGAGGCGGAGCTGTTTGCGGAGGCAGAGGAGATGAGGGCCAGGCTGGCCAGTCGGAAACAGGAGCTGGAGGAAGTGCTTGGCGAGCTGGAGAGTCGACTGGAGGAAGAGGAGGAGAGAGGTGCGCAGATGTCCAATGAGAAGAAGAGGATGCAGCAGAATATACAGGTCAGGAGAGGAAGTAAAATCAGTGAGCTCTCCGGAAATATGTAAACAAAAAATAATACTGACCTGAAATCTGTAACATTACATACATTATGTCTTTTCCTTCCCTGCATGCTATTAAATCTTATCCTCCTCACCTTGTCAGGACCTGGAGGAGCAGTTGGAGGAGGAGGAAAGTGCCAGACAGCGCCTCCTGCTGGAGAAGGTTACCTTGGAGACCAAAGTGAAGAGTCTGGAAACCGACCTGCTGAATGCAGTGGAGCAGAGAGACCGACTCAGCAAGGTGGGCATCCCATTAAAACTTCATCATCTTGTGCGTGAATTTTTGATAACACAGTTATTACAACAACCCACATGTCTACAGTATGTATTTTGTATCTTCTTGGTCCTGTGCTGACGCTCACACGGTACACTTGTTTTTATAGATGTTTCATGATCCAATATTATATCGTTCTTTTCCTCTGAGCAGGAGAAGAAACAGTTGGAGGAGCGTCTGAGTGAGGTGACTGATCAGCTCACTGAGGAAGAGGAGAAAACCAAAAGTCTGAACAAACTTAAGAACAAACAGGAGGCAGTCATCGCTGACCTGGAGGGTAACTGTCATTCCACAGGCAACTAGTGTAGCTGCATTTTCTATGTAGTGATCAATCCTTTTGATTTGGCTGCATGCTGTGAAGCCATAAAAATGATGGAGTAAAATTGTATTTGTATTTAGATCGTAGAAGATGCTTTTATGTGACAACATATATTTTTTTTAAATATTTCAATGTTTGTTTGTTTTGGTACAACGTGAAGTTTAGTCAAATTCCCACAACAAATACAGTATTTTTCACCTGGAAATGAGTGTGAAAAATATGATCTTAGTATTAAGCAAAATAATTATAAACATAATTTATCCATAAATAGAGGAATCTTACATTTTGACACCCAATTAAAGAATACAAAGCAGCGTCCTAACCTAGTAATAATTCACCAGTAGCTGAGTGGTGGTATCCCTGTTATCTGGCTTTGACTTGAAAAATCTGTCAAATCTTTAATTGTCTGCAGAGCGCCTAAAGCGTGAGGAGCAGGGTCGTCTGGAGCAGGAGAAGTGGAGGAGGAGGATGGAGAGCGAGTCCGTGGAGGCCCAGGAGCAGCTGTCAGACCTGGGCATGCTGTCCGCCGAGCTCAGGGGCAGCCTGGCTCAGAAAGAGAAGGAAATCACCACCCTGCAGGGCCGGTGAGACACAGGATGAAGTAAGAGCTTGTCATAGATTTTTCACACCACACCCCTCTCTTAATTCATCTGCCATTCTCTGTTTCTGTCAGGCTGGAGGAAGAAGGAGCGCGTCGTGCAGAGGCTCAGAGGGCGCTGAGAGAGGCCATGTCCCAGGTGTCTGAGCTGAAGGAGGAAGTGGAGAATGAACGAGGGATGAGGGAAAGGGCAGAGAAACAGAGGCGAGACCTCGGGGAGGAGCTAGAGGCTTTGAGAACTGAGCTGGAGGACACTCTGGACACCACAGCTGCCCAGCAGGAGCTAAGGTAATAATATACAAACATAAATTATTATAAAATGAAGGCTTTGAAGTTGAAAAGTTTGCTTTTTGTGTTGCCGTCCTGTTGTCAGATCAGGACAGAAAAAGAAAGTATAATGATTGGGCAAGAATTAGAGAAAATTATTATTGATTATTTTTAACGCCGCTTTGACCTCCGTCCTCTTCTGTCTACACAGGTCTCGTCGGGAGGCGGAGTTAAATGAGCTCCAGCGGTGCGTAGAAGACGAGACTCGCCGCCACGAGGCCCAGCTATCAGAACTCCGAGTCAAACACAGCGCTGCCATAGACAGCCTCCAGGAACAGCTGGACAACAGCAAGAGAGTAAGAGAAACACGTTCAAATGCAGGTGCTCGCGTAAACATGCAACCGTGCAATTGCTCATCATGTGGCGTCCACGTTCTCTTTCAGGCGCGTCAGTCCCTGGAGAAGGCCAAGGCAGTGCTGGAGGAAGAGAGGCAGAATTTGACCTCCGAGCTCAAGAGCCTGCAAGGGGGCCGCATGGAGAGCGAGAGAGGCCGCAAGAGGGCTGAGGGTCAGCTGCAGGAGCTCAGCGCCCGACTGGCTCAGGCTGACAGGGAGAGGGAGGAGAGGGAAGAGCGAGTGCACAAGCTACAGGTGCAAATGAATACAAATGCACTGATTATTAAACCTTCAATTTGTATGTTTAGCTGTTGCTTTGTATGTTCTGAACTTCACAAAATCCGATTCTGGTTCTGCAGTAAAGAGGTGATCTTGTATTTGTTCTAATAAATATACCTTTATCCCCTCTTTTGTGCTTTTTCAGTGTGAGATTGAGGCTATCTCCAGCAGTTTGTCCTCCTCTGACACCAAATCCTTTCGGCTCTCGAAAGAGGTCAGCAGCCTGGAAAGCCAGCTGCATGATGCAAAGGTAACAAACTGAATACATACACACAGACACCGGGGTGGGGTCAGGTGTGATGTTCGGCTTTGGCTTTTGGGCTACAGCCTCTGTAGACTTTTAGCTCTTTCTCCTATAGTTGATAGAATGGCAGTCATTTTGAAGAAATGCTCCTATTGAATTGAGGAAAATGGAAAAAAAGTGGCTCCAATCCTGACTCAAAAACACTCAGACATGCACAGACTCCAGTCACCAGGCACCAGGTTGACACGCTTGTCTTTTCTTCTCTCTCAGGAAATGCTGCAGGATGAAACTCGTCAAAAGATGGCTCTGGGCTCGAGGGTTCGAACGCTGGAGGAGGAGAAGAACGGATTGATGGAAAGACTCGAGGAGGAGGAGGAGAGAGCCAAAGAGTTGACCCGGCAGATTCAGAATCATACCCAGCAGGTAAATCAGAGACCCGCGCAGGCTTTGTTTAACTCTCCAGCTTCTGCTTCCTCTCTTTGAAATTGAAATTGAATTGAAAATGGTGTTCCATTTCTTGTACATACAATACAAATAACGAAAACGTACAATGTCCAATATTACAACATCCAAAATAGACCACAGATGTAGAACTGATGGCTAGGTTTCCACTTTCAAGAAAAGACTAAAGACTCATTTGTTCCGGGAATACAACAAAATGTGACACATTGGTTCCTTAAAGTACAGCATATCGTGTGATATATTATATGAGAATTGTTGTCTAGCTTG